>CATPAA010000023.1:0-299206 GCA_954870645.1 Agrotis clavis
GTATCAGTTTAAAGTCAACAGTCAAAACTTTAATATTATACCATTTTTATTATTCTTCACTAGTTATCAAGTACTCAAGATCGCGCGGAATGTATTTTGGTGATTTTGAAATAGTTGTGCAATATAAATTCGATATGTATAGTGAATAAGTTTTAATATAAATAACAATTAATGTAAACAAAAAAGACGTAAGATACTTGCGCTAAAACTAAACATTATGGAATTAATGGAAATATCTAAAAAAGACATTTTTTAAATTTTATTAACTTGGCAATGTATAAAAAAAAGTGAATAATAATTATCTCAGCTGAAGAGTGAAATCTAAAGTTGGTGCCTGATTTTGAAATCTTAAAAGTGCTTGCAAAAGCCGGATTAGGGTCTGATCCTGATCTGACGGCGAGCAACTGATTACAGTTATTGTCTTTTTTTTACGTAATATCAGCGAAAGAGTCCTCCCGCCCAGTGTGAAATGGAGGGACTCTGAGATTCGTACTGACTAAAATCCACAATATTATTCTATTGTGTTTTACGTTCCAGGATCCTATTCCGTATTTATTTATTATCCCGGTTACCTATTTAGCGAAACCCGTGAGGGATATGTTCTGTGTCCGGGATTGTAGCCATTTATTATATATATATAATATATTTTTTTAATTTTAACAAAATGAAAGTGCTTGTAACTGGCCTACTTGAAATGTTTTGATTTTTTTTGAAGTTTTGTCAAGTTAATAAAACTTTAAATAAATACATTTATATTTGTCCAATATTATGTCTGTATATATTGCTAAAACGTTAATAATTAGTATTTTTAAGTAGATGCTAAATTATTTGGTATCATTGGCCTTATTAGCTGCCTTAGACCTTAAGTCCTTGAGCATACGGTCTATATTTCAAAAGCAAACCCTTTAACGTCCATGGCCTTAGGCTTCAATCGCTTAAGAATAAGGGCTACATTTGAAAAGCAATCTTCTTTCATCACCACTGCTCTCAAAACGGTGAAGGAAAACATCGTGAGAAAACCGGCATGTCCTAGAAACAAAAATTCGAAGACATGTGACATCTACCAACCCGCGCTGGGCCCGCGTGGTGGGTTATGGCCCACTTCCTCTCATAGAGGGGTGGGCTGGGCCCACTTCCTCTCATAGAGGGGTGGGCTGTGTCCCAGCTGTGGGAACATTATAGGCTAGGTGGATTTTTCGACAAGGTGAGGACGGCTAAATCATTTTTTTTACGTGTTAAAATCATCAAATGTGTCCTCCCACCCAAGACAGGACGGCAGGGACTATCAGACTTGTACTGACTAAAATCCTCGGTGTCCTTCAATAGTCCTCTACGTTCCCGGGCCACGGTTACCCAATAGTCCCGTGACCCCGGATGGCTAAATCACTAGGGTCACCATTCGAAAATTTTGGTCTGCGATTAAAACCACACGATTTAATTTATAATTTTAAAATCACTTTATTTAACAGATATTACGATTTTTTAAATGATAAAGAGATTTCAATCTTGGACAAAACAAACCTGGATATTTTAGTCATAGAAAAATAAATTATAATTCATATGAACGTGACAATACAGTTCATATTTGAACGATTTATTAATTATTTTTTAAACCTGCCCGACGCAAAAAGAACGGTGTTATAAAATTGACAGTTGTGGGTCTGTATGTGGCACCGTAGTAGCTCATAAACGGTTGAACCGATTTGAATGCGGTTTTTTTAATTATGAAAGTAGGTTTTTTAGCGATTGCTCTTATTAGACGTGTTTTTATCATAATCGGTTCAGCCGTTTCGACATCTGGATGGTTTTTTTTTTAATTATATCGCATAACGTGTTTAAATACATGAGCGTCAAAAGTATTTTGAGCTAACTCATTTTGTATAGAAAACAAAAAATATTAATTTTTATTTAGTTTTAACTATGCATTTGTTTAATACACACGAAAATGATGTAAATGTATTTCTTTTTTTATGTTTTAAAAATAAATGTAAAATTTAAGTTTTTTTTTATTTAAATGTTTATAGGCGATTAGGATATTGCAATCAGCGTCATAATATTATTATTATTCTTATAAATATCACGTTTTGATAAATGTCACAATTTTTACTTGAATAATGTCATTTTTGTGAACTTTTTCTTGATTTAACTTAGTGGTTTTTTTTTACATTTGATCAAAATCAAAAAGAAGGGTGAGAAGGGAGTTTATTTTATTTTAATTTGTTTCTAGAGTAAAATTCATAATAACAATAGCAAACATAAATATCGTGATTATTTTTTCGAATGTGAAAATCAATATATTATTTTTTTTTTTTTTTTTTTTTAGTAAACAAAATAAATATTAAAAAAAAAAAAACCCGACTGCGCAAAAAAAATAAAAAGAAAGAAACAAGCCCAGCAGCTCAGAACTCACAACACCTTGGGTACGGCAATTTGGTTAAGCCTGTCTTCGTATCGGAACACCTGTCACCCCTAAACAAAAAGATACATGCGGCTGCCAGAAAAGCTGCGAATGAAAAAGGATACAAATATGTTTGGGTTCGGGATGGCAAAATCCTGATAAGGAAGGAGGATGGGCAACAAGCCAAACATATAAAAAGCCTGGAGGCTATCTCTTTACTATAAAGGGATCAAAGACGCATAAAGACCGTAATCTTGTTGCCAGAATTCACCATCTATTATCAGAACTTTAGAGGGCTCAAGACTAAATTGCATAGTCTCTGGCTAGCGTCTCAACGTAATAACTACGATGTGATCATTGGAACTGAGACATGGCTTGATGACAGCATAAACGATGGCGAATTATTCGACCCTCGATATATCATTTATCGTAGAGACAGAGCCACTACTCCTCTGGGCAATAAAAAAGGCGGAGGTGTACTGATCGCTGTTTCCAGAACCATAGACTCCTCACGCATGACGAAATGGGAATCAGACGCCGAGGATCTGTGGGTCAAGCTCAAAACCAATTGCAGGAAAGGCAACCTATACATCTGTGCGGCCTATTTGCCACCACCTGTGCAACACGCCTCACTTAACTTGTTTCTGGACAACGTGGATGCAGTATGTGAATCAACGGGAGATGATGTGATAATTGCTGGGGATTTCAATCTCGGGTTCATCGACTGGTGCACGGACAACACTCTCTCCAGCTCACCGTGTACAGCTGCTAAGAATTTCGCGAATAGGTTAGGTTACCCACTGATAGATTTTATGTCGTCAAATAGTATTAAGCAAATTAACACTATTAAGAACTGTTACAACAGAACCTTAGACCTTATTTTATGTAACTTTCAAGGTGGATCTGTCAGTGAATGCAAGAATCCAATGTTGCCAGTTGATGTTCATCACCCTCCTCTCGACATCACCATAGAAAATATTTCACCAACACTATTAAAAACTAAGAATTCTCCTAAATATAACTTCCGAAAAGCTAATTACACACTCGTAAATGAGAGGTTGAGGAGCATCAATTGGGCGAGTTTGTTTTCGGATCTGGCGGATGTGGACGAAATGGTAGATACGTTGTACGCACATTTGAATGGAATAGTGGATGAATGTGTTCCTAGATATACTACGCCCAATAGCAAATTTCCAGTATGGTTCTCAAAATGTTTGATCAGACTTCTTAACGAAAAGGAAAAATTAAGACTACGTTTTAAGAAGTACAAAAATCCCCGGGACAAATATGAATACCGTTTATTGGAGGAACGTTCTAAAAACATGATGAAGAAGTGCTACAGCACTTACGTCAATAACACTGAAAATAACATCAGAGCAAATCCGAAGGCATTCTGGTCATTTGTTAAGGCGAAAAAAGCCAAATCTCATGACATTCCATCTGAGATGCATTACAACAAGAACGTGGCAACCTCTGGAGAAGAAGTGAGTAAATTTTTCGCTTCCCACTTTTCTGCCACTTTTGCTTCTCCAGCCAGTATACCCGCGGTACAAACAAAGACGCAAGAGTACCCTCAGCTTGCGCTAGGAAGCCATTGCTTCACAGAGCGAGAGGTATTTAAACAATTAAAAAAACTTAATACTTGCAAAGGTCCAGGACCTGACGGCCTACCACCGCATTTCATACGGCAGTGTGCCAAGTATCTATCGTTACCGCTCAAACTTATTTTCAACAAGTCCCTAATGCTTTCTAAGTTTCCCACGCAGTGGAAAATCGCACATGTAGTACCAATATTAAAGAAGGGGGAACCTAATGATGTTAAAAACTATCGGCCCATATCGCTTCTTTCAATCTTCTCGAAACTGTTCGAAACATTAGTTTGTCCCGTATTGACTTCGATCGTCAAAACTCAACTGGCTACGCAACAGCACGGTTTCTCAGCCAATAAGTCTACTACCACCAACTTGGTTCACTACATCAATGAAATCAGTAGATCTGTAGACTCCGGAATACAAGTGGACTCAATTTACACTGACTTCAGTAGTGCGTTCGACAAAGTGAATCACGAGCTCCTTATTCAAAAACTAGAAAACTACGGTATGCATGGTCAATTACTACGTTGGTTTAGATCATATCTTTCAGAACGACAACAGAGGGTAATTATAAAGGGTTATCAATCGCCACTTTATCACTCAACCTCTGGGGTGCCTCAGGGATCGCATCTTGGTCCTATTCTTTTCCTTGTATTTGTGAACGACATCATACACTCAATAAACTACTCAAAATGCTCTATGTTTGCGGATGATCTAAAACTATACAGGGAAATCAAATCAAGTACCGATGTTGCTTTGCTTCAGAAGGACCTGGACGCAATTCATGAGTGGTGTCATAATAACATGATGACTCTCAATGCCTCAAAGTGTTATCATATAACTTTCACACGGAAAAAGTTGATTCAGCCCTCAGCTTATCATTTGAATAACATAATTCTACAGAAAGTTGATACCATTCGCGATCTAGGAGTCCAACTCGACAGCAAACTATGCTTTGTAAACCACTTTGACACTATCGTCGCCAAAGCAAATAAAATGTCGGGATTTGTAAAAAGAACTTGTAAGGACTTCCGATCAACTGGCACCCTTAAGGTTCTCTACAACTCTCTGGTGAGGAGTATACTGGAATATGCATCTCCCGTATGGAATCCAACGTACCGTGTCCACATCGACAGAATTGAGCGCATCCAAAAAAAGTACACGAGATACCTACGCTACAGATCACAGTCTTGTGATCGAGAAGCTGACTATCCTCAAAGGCTTTGTCATTTCAAGATGAGCTCCTTGGAGCAACGAAGAAGTTGCTCTGATTTAATTTTTCTGTACAAGACACTACATAATTTGGCGAACGTACCTGAGTTGGTTTCAGAGATCAGTGTCAACGTGCCCCGCCGTACCTCATTCAGATCCAATTTTAAAACGGACACATTTCAAATGCCCAATAGCAGAACTAATATTGGTCGTTCCGCTCCCCTGTGCCGATTTTTGCGTTCTTACAACAAACTGAACACACGTACTAACGACTTGGACGTATTCTCTAACAGTCTGTGTGAATTCAGACGACTTGTCCTCAGTCTTTGTTAAGTCTTTATTTTTTCTTTCTTTGATCGGTTGGTGTTATTTAATGTTAATTAGTGTACTTGTCGTTGTTTTTTTTTTCTATTTTTGTGACATTATGCAGTATTTAATTTGTTGTTGCTATATGTATCTTTAATTTACAATTTGATTCAATTTAATTTACACTTAATTTAATTTACTTTCATTCTTATTTTTATTGTAAACTAATGTTTTATTGTAAGTAATTAGTGACATCATTTTTTTTTTTATTATTATTTATGTAAGTGCTGTGCACACCTGTAAGTGACAAATTCACTGCAGAGCTCTTGTATACCATATCCATTGTATTCAAACTAGTGAATAAGTCGTTGGTGTGTCAAAATAAATAAATAAAAAATAAATAAATATTATTATAGTATTATGCAAGAATTTTAAGAAAACATGAAAGAATTTATTGATCCACATTCAATTTAAATGTAACAAAATGTAAGTCTGAAATTAAACACCAACACTAAAATTAAAAAAAAGTCAACATTTTTCTACTCTTCTAAAAATATATCACTATGGCCCCAATTTTATAATTAATCAAACACATTACTCTCCTTTTTAACTACGCCGCAGTCGGATAAAAAAAAAATCATGCACAAAATAATGAATATTATTTATGCTACAAGGTTATTTTGGCCCAGAGGCTTAAACCTTGCCCTACACGAGGCGTTATAACCCAGAAAGATCTACCTCAACAAACACAAGACAACATGCCTCAACTTTCAAGTTGAGGCACGAGGATATTGTACCACCAACATTAAAACTCCGTACTGCTACTGAAAAATTCTTACTGATATACCTAATAGCCCTTTTTTCTGGCCCGGGAATCGAAAACAGGACCCTAAGCTTCGGATTACGGAGCTTATCCATGACGCGATCTGACGCGAATCGACTGATTCCAACTACAAGTGAAAATCAACCTTACTACTACGACATATGACATAAAACATGTTGAAATTACGGGTAGATGAAAAACAAAACATGATCGCCACGACGACGTCAAGTCAATCGAATTGCATCATTATTTCTTAGTGGTTAGGTTGATTTTCACTGTAGTTGGAATCGCGTGGCATCGCGTCATGGGTAAAGTCCCTTAGATCGATAAAAGTAAGATGGCGGTGTTAGTTGTCAACAATGGCCGCTCGCCAAAACAACCTTGTAGCATAATAAGCTTATTTTTAAGAAAATATTGTAATTGAATTGAAAATTCTTTGTCTGTAGTTATTGTAACATGCCGCTGACTGTACTTAGTATATGTAGCTATACATGTAAATATATTTTTGTAAAATGTTACATTTTTACTTAATAATAATGTTTTTAAAACTATGTTCTTGTTTTATTTACTGTAAAAGCTTATGTTAAATTCTGGCCACCATACCGACGGCGAGTAATAGGTAGCTTGCCGTCCGATCAATAACCAGGCCCGAGTCGATGGCGCGTCATGTTTCACTCGCGCCTCAACTATCAGCAAACCAACGAGGCGAAACGCCTGCTGGAGTTATGGGACTGTCTTAAAAAAGGCATATCGGCCCTGGAATGCAAACGACGACTGATGGAACAGGTTTAGGCGATAGGCGGCGACCTCTCGCGCTCGGCATTGGTCGAGGTTATGCTGCGGGGTGAGACGGAATGGGAACCGGTCGTCTCTTTCTGCAAAGCAGTCATGCTAGCGAAGGAGGAGGCGGCACGCGTCAGGGAGAGGACAGCGTCCACGTCGCGACCCAGCCGACGCGCGAGTCGCCCATGGCAACAGACGTCTGGGCGATTTCCGGCCACCGTAGGCGCGGGCATGCGGACGGCGAGAAATGGGCGACTCGCTTTCCGATCACTGACCATGCCCGGGTCGACGGCGACGGCGCGTCGTGTTCCGCGCGCGCCTTAAGTACACGCCTGAGGTAATAAATTAAACTATATGAATAGATGTGCAACAACAAAAACATTAATTGCTATGAATCAAAACATGTCTTATAATTATGATGCATAGTAATTATAATTCACTTACATTTGTGAGGTAGGTACATGATAGTTAATCTTTCAAGATAAATCTGTGTAGGTATTACTGTTTGGCTACGAGCGACTATTGAGAAAATAAACGAAGCAAGCTGCATGGTTGGTGCAGGCTGAATGTGCGACTGCTGTGTGTCGTGGGTTCGATTCCCGCACGGAATAAATATTTGTTCCGGGTCTGGGTTTTGTGTATGTTTTTAAACGTATCTATAAGATACGGATGAAATTCATAGAGTCCCACTTTTTGAATTTCTCCCGTATCGTGGTGGTGGTGCTGCAAAATTAAAAAAAAATGTTTTCTTTTTATAGTTTTACCAAATAACTTGAATTAACAGTTAACAAAAACACAAGTTATTGGTCTGTATAAAGTAAACATAAACCAGTTAAAAATAAAAAAATAAACATACTGAGGTTGCGTAGTGTTCGTGTTAATAGTTTGTAGGCGTGGTTACCATAAATCCATAAATAATATACGTTTGAGTAGGAAAGCAAACATTGTGACAGTTACATAATTAACTACAATTATTTTGCCCACTATGGCAGTTGTATAACAGCAGTAAAGTTCCTTACAACACGCTGAGCAATATTTCTAAAATGTTTCAAAATGGAGAAAAGTATAAAGTAATCAATAGTCGGTATCAGTATGATTTTTTATTGTTTAGGAAATTTTCAAAATGCCAGCTTTCAGACAAAAAAAAAACCGGTCAAGTGCGAGCTTGACTGGCGCACGAAGGATTCCATTATACTTATAAGTACATAAATAAAACGGTAAGAAAATCGTGTCTGTTGTATCGCTGCGCCGCAGTCGATCGTTCAGCCACTACGCTAACCCTGCCGTCAGCCACTATATTGCCGTAAAGTAAGAAAATTTCAATATTTCCATCTACACACAAAAAACAAACCTTAATTACTGCGCAAACCCTGTTGAATAACCAAAACACTATTAAACTTTCGATGGGCGGAGCGTCACCCGTGCCAAGCCCCGCCCACCGTCGCAAGCGCACGCTTCTTGCCGCCATTAGCCACGTTCATCTCATCTCGAAATAATATTAAGGTTGCTAACGTAGATATCATAATTAAAATGGATGTTATGATTTTTAAATTTAGTTTATGTCTTTTGAAAATGGTTTGAGGAAAGCTGGACTGTTGTAAGTATGTCTGAAATCGCGAAAACTTAGCATCTTGATCAACGTTGGTTCTATGCTTATGAAATGAAGCCTTTGTCAAAACACTGTCACTGTTTTGCAAGTATCGATATTACTATTTTAAGTTATTCAAGACATTAATTAAACACCATTATACCTACGTAATGAATCGTAACCAGAAATACCACATGTGTAAGAATCATAGATACGACATCTTGTAAGTAATTCCTAATCACTACGTAGCGTGAGTAGAGCCGCTCAGGGAACGAGATGGCGCTAGACGACTTGTATAGCTCTGTCTCTTTCTCACAGCCTAACTACTCACACTACTACATGGTCATGGTAGGCCACCAGTACCACGGCCACGTGTAAATTGCGATTTTGGGAAACATCGTGAGAAAACCGGCATGTCCGAGAACCAAAAAATCGAAGACATGTGACATCTACCAACCCGCACTGGACCCGCGTGGTGGATATTAGGGCCCACTCCCTCTCACAGAGAGGAGGCCCGTGTCCCAGCAGTGGGAACATTATATGCTGATGATGAACATATAGGTATTGACGTTCCGACGCGGAAGATACACGGACACGGATTTTCCGCCAAGTGTGACGAAGCCATCTTTATGTAGTAATTATTTAGGTTTAGACAACACTAAGTATAACTTACTGAAAACAAAGAAAACTCCGATGATAAAAACATCTCATTTAATCTCAAATATTGAGCTTAAAGGTAACTTACAATAATTCGCACCTCTTTAAATACAATAATCACATTACTTCGATAAATACATAGCTATTGCCTAGTATAAGTTACTATCTAAATTACCAGTGGCGTAGTTAGGCCAGAAAGAGTCCCGTATTAAAACTAGTTTGGGGTCCTTTCCCCTTCTAATCTAAGGGACTTTACCCATGGCGCGACGCGATTGATTCCAACTACAAGTGAAAATCCACCTTACCACTACGACATATGACATAAAAACACGCGTTGTTATATATGGGTATACAAATGAAAAACAAAACACGATCGCCACGACGACGTCAACTCAATCGAATTGCATCATTATTTCTTAGTAGCAAGGTTGATTTTCACTTGTAGTTGGAAACAGTCGGATCGCATGGCGGCATAGGTAAATAGTTTTGCAGAATAATCTACAGTTCTATATTCTATGGTGTCATGGCGTATCTTTGGTATTGCTTGAGAGAGCTTGCACGATACATCGTAATCTGGCGAGGCTGTTCACTCCACAAGATGAGTTGTCATCTGTAACAAAAAAAAGAAATACACATCTAGTAAGCTAGCAGTTTAGGTAGGTACAACTTTTTTTTTGAATAGCTTGGTAAAATCATCAATTGAGTCCTCCCATCCAAGGCAGGGTAGGAGGGACTGTCAGAACAGTCTTCCGTCAGTTTCGTTACTTCAGTCTTAAAGCCGTTGGTCCCGGCTGTCATTTGTCGATCTTTGACAGTCGTTACTATTATGGTAAGCGTCCACAGGTCCGCATCGCACGTATCGGACGTATCGTACGTAACGGATTTTAGTGTGCCTTGTATTAAAACTCAAACAACTGCGTCCACTGATCCGCATCGTACGGACGGCTCATCGGCAATGCCTACATGCGATGCGTACCGATGACGTCATACGGAATGCCGATCAGTGGACGCGATGAAGGTGGCATCGGTAATCCGATTGCTGATACTCGCGTCGGCAATCCGATCGCTGCCGATACAGAAATCCGTTTGATGCGATGCGTCCGATACGTACGATGCCGGACCTGTGGACGCTTACCTTTAGTCAGAAGCTCTAAAGTCTGACAACCAGTCTTACCATGAGGTATCGTATTGCCCAGTTACTGGGTTGTGAAGGTCCGATAGTCAGTCGCTCCATGTAAAATACTGATATGCAGTTGCATCTGGTTCGACTGGAAGCAGACCTCAATATAGTTGGGAAAAGGCAGACAGATGATGATGTTGATACTTACTACTTAGAAACGGTTTCTCCTTCTCTGTCTTCATCTCTCTGTTGTCATACGACCGCTGTGCTGTGACTGGCGACTCCATGTAGCTCTTACAGTTTTCTGACTCCAACTGCAGACAAAAAGAGACTTTTATTAGCTGATATGTAGTTTTAAAAACGTTGCCCCTCACCCTAGTATAGGAGAAATTCCTAAATTTCTCCTGTATCGTGGGTGCGTTTGCGGTAGGCGGAGACCTCTCGCGCCCGGCATTCCGGCCCGGCGAGACGAAATGGGAAGCGGTCGCCTCCTTCTACGAAGCAGTCATACTCGCGAAGGAGGAGGCGGGCCGCGGGTGGGAGAAGACAGCTTCCTCCCTCCACCCCAGCCCAGACGTAGACGCCCACGGCGACGGACGTCGGCAGACGATGTCCGGCCACCGTAGGCGCGGGGCGGCGAATATTGGGCAACTCGCTGTTCGACCATGGACTGATAGTCCCTCCCGCTCTGCCCTGGGTCGGAGGACTCATTTGCTGATTTTACCACAATAAAAGACTTAAAAAAATCGTGGGTGCGTTTACAAACAGAAACTCACAATACACAAACACCCAGACAGAACAACTAAGTACTTGTGGGTCGTCTAAATATTTGTTCCGTGCAGGGATTGAAACCAATAATTATCTTTCCGAATCCTCACGGTTGAACGGTTTGGTTGGATGGATGGGTTTTAACTGTCGAGGGCCTGGCACCCATTGGTTTAATTATGTAAACACCGAAAAAGCACGGAAACTAATTAATGGGAGGTTTCACGCAAAGTTCGGCTCAGATGTTGCTATCAGCGCATGATGCGATTTTCTGTATGATTAACTTGACATACACTACACACTTGAATTTACACTTGACGTTGTTTAGGGTGCTTGTACACGGCGCATGTAACCCGCGCAAGTGCCTCAACATGCTCAAGCTACATGCGCCGTGTACAAGCACCCCGCGGGAACTCGATGCAAGTAGCTTGGGCATGTTACTCGCGCGGGTAACCCGCACCTTTACTTGCGCGGGTTACATGCGCCGTGTACAAGCACCCTTACGTTATGCGCTTGTAGCTCCCTATTAATAAACGAGCGGAAACAGTGAGTTTTGTGTGTCGGGAAGAAAATCGTGTTGTGAGTGAGACGAGTGACAATGGTAGGGGTGTCAAACACAAAAAACGAATTATTAGAAGGGGTAGACCGATTTGTCTGCTCATAAACATCCACCCGCAATAACTTCAGTGGTAAACTGAAGTTATTGCGGGCGTTATCATGGTGCTTGCAACAGTGCATGAATATTGGAAACTCAAAACAAGTAATACGAGTACCTAAACATGGTAAATATCCCGTTTTAAATCTTAACAATATATTTTTTTATTGTTTTTTAGCATTTTGTTGTTACCTATAGCGGCAGCAGAAATACAATAAGGTACATCATCTGTGAAAATTTCAACTATGTATTACTGTCACGTTTCACATTTATACTCGTACACACATTAAAAAAAGTTTGTGACCACTAGCAATATTAGCTGATAACATTTTTATATTGAACTTTATCAAGAAAAAATCTTTAGAAATACCTTTTAATCTTATACATATATAAAATTTCCGTGTCACAATGTTAGTTACCGTACTCCTCCGAAACGGCTCTACCGATTTTTACCAAATTTTATATGCGTATTCAGTAGGTCTGAGAATCGGCTACTATCTATTTTTTTTAATTTATATGGCAAAACAACGTTTGCGGGGTCAGCTAGTAATAATATAAAAAGAAGAAATCATAACATAATCTACCCTTAATGTAGATTATTACAACACATTTTCGATTTTTAGGGTTCCGTAGTCAACAAGGAACCCTTATAGTTTCGCCATGTCCGTCCGTCCGTCCGTCCGTCCGTCCGTCCGTCTGTCCGCAGTTTAGCTCAGAGACGCACAGTACTAGAGAGCTGTAATTTGGTGTAAATATACGGATTTGTTGTGCCGAAAAAGTGGTAAAATAAAATCTCGTAAACTATTTTTTTTTAGGGTACCTCCTGTACACGTAAAGTGGGGATGTTTTTTTTTTTTCTCGCGTACCCCTTAGTGTGGGGTATCATTAAATAGGTCTTTAAAAAATATTGATAGTTTCCATTAACAATTTTTTGATAAAAAAATTCGTTTGTGAAATATTAAGCTTTAAAGTGCTAAATTTTGCTCGACTCGAGTGTCCCCCCCCTCTACCAGCTAAACGGTTATGTTTGGGGGTGTGAAAAAATTCACAATAGTAGTATATATAACGAAGTTTAAAAGAAAATTATCATGACTAAGTAGGCTTTACAACTTTACGAGTAATAGTCGACCAACTTATAAAATGTACTTGGATAACATATTTTCTTAAACAAAATGTATCGGAGAACATCTTCTTCAACGGCAAATGTAAGTTTGTCAACTTTATTTTTACAGCTTTAATAGGTAGATATGTTTTTTAGGGATAGGTAGGTTTTTATCGTCAACTATTTTTAACTAACTTCAAAAAAAGGAGGAGGTTCTAAATTCATCGTAATCTTTTTTTTTAATGTATTTTCCCCGATTTCTCAGACTCCTGGACCGATTTTGAAAATTCTTCTTTTTAAAATTAAATTCAGCGAATCAGTTTAGTTAGTTCGCATAAGTATTTTGATGGGCAACTACGGAACCCTACACTGTGCGTGGCCCGACACGCACTTGGCCGGTTTTTCAAAGTAGTATAGTAGTAGCACTAGGTATTGAGAACGTGCACGACGGCGGTGGGAGTAGTACTATTCGATTGCAGCGCTCAAGGTGGCGAATAGTAGAACTAAAAGGGGATAATGTCAGAGGACATTCAGTTTTGCCAACTGCTAAAAACGCGCTAATCTCAGGAACTTCTGGTTCGAATTGAATAATTCTTTTTGTGTTAGATAGTTCATTTATCGAGGAAGGCTATAGCCTATTTAGCATTACGCTATGACCAATAGGAGCAGAGCAGCAATGAAAAATGTTGTCAAATCGGGAAATTCTTCTTGAGAGCTTCCCTTGCGTACGCTGCGTAAACGGTTGATATTACGCAAAAATGATGTATGACGGAATTGTTCCTCAAGAAACGTTCTAAAATAAAGTCCGCGACAGCATATGTCTATCTTTTAAGATTAACTCACCATAACCTTTCTTTTGGAAATCAAATTGGTTTTAAAATAATACATTTCTTGCGACAATGTTTTAATGAATATAGTATTAATCCATATCCAAAAAAATGCGTTAATCATTACAAGCATTTAATTTTAAACAAAATTGCCCTGGACATCATTTGATTTCAATGAATATCTGACGAGATATCGTAGTTTCTTCAACGGCAGGTGTTGGGGCGCAGTCGGAATACAACGGCTCTGACATTCAGCTCTGTCGTCTGTACGTAATTTTTATAATCGCATTATTCCGCTGGAAAAAATAGTTGTTGTGTTGTAAACTGCAAGAATACTAGCAGAAATAGTAAATTTAAGTTTTATTGATTCCCAAGCGGTTCTTGGAAAGATGAACAATGCAGGAGATGGTTAGCTGCCGTGAAGAGAAAAAGTGAATAACATCATAACCCTAATTTTAATCCTTTAATTGATATATTTCTTATAGAATACAGTTTGCCTATGCTTATTTAATTTTGTTCAGTGCCAATGAATCGACATGGAATCAAAAACCAAGTGATTTGTTAAAGAATCTGATTTCAATTAGAACGGTCAGAGCCCCTAAAGTTGCGAACGCTAGGTGGCGCTGATCGCTAGTCGTGCACGTACTCAATAGGTAATCGCAAACTTTTTTTGTTGTGTGCACATAACCTCACAATTCGATCACAACTTAGGGCCCCAAGCTCTTATTATAGCAATTCTAAGTAATTAAAGGCAGGTGTCTGTTTAAGATGGCGAATCAGAACCACATTTGACAAGCTAACCGATGCGGCGCGACTTGAAATAGACGCACGCGCAGAGAACAGGCAGGATTTGCAAATTGCACTTTGATTTTACAGAGAAGTCGGTGGCAAAAAAAGTCAATAAAATAAAAAACACGGCCACCGACTTCCAAAAGAAAAGTTATTTGGTAGGTTATTTTACCCTTTTGCTTGGTTGTTTTCTAAGTCGGTTCATACATTTTTTTTGGAAACCCTTTTTTCTTGCTAAAATCATCAAAATATGTGTCCTCCTACCCAGGGCGGGGCGAGAGGGACTATTAGACTCATACTAACTAAAATCCACGGTGTCCTTCAAATTTCAATAGCCCTTTACGTTACGGGGTCATGCACTTCTTTAAATTTGATCCCGCCGCCGCCGAGCCGTTTCCATCATCAAACTACAAGACGTACGGCAATGCGCCATCGTTAATTTGTTATGGTGAACATCCCACCCTTAAATACAAAGCGCTTTACCAATTTTCGCACAAATAGCATAATATGGCCAAAGCCAGAAGATGAATTATTATATTAATGGCGAAAGGACTCAGCGTCAACACAAAATGGTGGACAATTTAAATTCAGTTCAGAAGCGAATGTGTGGTCTGCACTATTTATAGACGAAATATCTCATTGAAACAGACACATTGTTTGATAGGCATTGTTATAGTTTCTGTGAAAGTGTTGCCGATTTGATTTAATGATGGCTATTCTTGGTCTACAATCGCTTCCAACGGAATTACTGTCTCTTATTCTCTAAACAAAATAAAAACGATTATGGCTGAGCGTTCAACTAAGAGAATAAGCGGGAAAGCGACAATCCCATTAACATAAATTTTTACTTTATGTTCTTATTTTTATTTATCTATATGATGTATGTATTTAGAAATAAATAAGTATGTTTATCAGTCTGTTGTCTAGTACCCATAACACAAGCTCTGCTTAGCTTGGGACTAGATGGCGTTGTGTGAGTTGTGGAATATTATTATTATTTTGTTTTGTTTTGTTTTCGTAATGAAAAAAAAATTTTTCACACGTATTTTTCTTTTGTTATGTATGTACTTAAACCAAAATTGTGAATATAATACCTACGTCACAAGCAAGTACAGGTTTTACTTGCTTCTGACGTCACGGCCATATTCGAATTTTTATGCGTTACATTTTTGTATTTTAAAGATTAATTTAGAAAAAGGAAAAAAAAAAACATACCGACCGAATTGAGAACCTCCTCCTTTTTTTGAAGTCGGTTAAAAACGTGGGAAAATAATTAGTGTCCATTATTTTTGGAAACTAGCTTTTGGATTAATTAGATTTGCAATTTATCGTTCTTTTTTATTATTTAAAGATAGGTTCGCGTTTGACCACTACCTCGCCTGATGGTAAGCAAAGATGTGGTCGACGATGAAGCACGCTTGCCTAGAAGTAACCTGTTCACTCTTGACTTGAAGACCCCAAGGTTATAGCTGTCGAGAAATACAGATGCCAACAGGGAATTCCACTCCTTAGCTGTGCGTACAATAAAGGTATTGGCAAAACTCTTTGTACGTACCGGAGGGATGTCCACTATAATATTGATGGCGCATTACCGTACGTCTGTTGTCCGATGATGGATGATGGTTAATGCTGTTAACATACCTATTGTGGTCCTTGTCAAGGCATTATTCCTCTACACTAGGGTCTGCATCTGCACCCTGGGTTCCGTTGGCATACCCCTATTTTCGGCACTGTGGGGAACACACGCCAAAAAATCTTCCTTTTTTTGGAGTCGAACAAAAAAATAATAATCCTCGCAATCGAATCCGCATGCTACATATAGTCAGTAATACATGTCGCGATGTTAAATTGTCATCTATCCCCGTCCGCGGATAATTTATCGCTACACGTGCGCCTGCGCAGCACTCGGAATAGAACTACATGGAATCGCGCAGTTATAGACGAGCAATCATTTTAATTGCTGGTAGCTTTTTTTGTTTGTCATTTCGAGTTTAAGTTTCTTGGAATAATCTACAGTTATAAGTGAATTGTTTTTTTTCTTTACACTAAAATATCTTCTGCCTAGCCTTTTCGCAACTATACAGGGTGATTTTTTCAACTGGATGTCAGGCGTGGATGGCTATTTCTGAAACTATGAGGAATATTCGAAAAACGTTGAAAGGAGTCTCGAGGCCGAATTTGACGAAAAGTAAAACTGCATCATTGGATTTTAGAAAAATCAATAATCCTGGCCAGCCAGGCAGGCAAAAAAATCACACCCTGCATTACATTACATCTTTCGATATCTAGTGTTGCTTGCTATTAAGGATCAAATTCTGGGAAGTAATCATATCTGGCAAACTTATGGAAGTAGCTGTTTTTTTGAATTGCTATTTTTCTGTAAATCGTGAATTTGGGGCTCGTAACGTCAGAAAAAAGTTAAAAACTGTAAACTTGCTTGTGACGCATTCTGCAATTTTAAAAGTGTCGTATCTTCGTCAATTTTTGCTTACTTTACAAAAGAAAAAACATGGGTCCAATCTTTTTTGATATATAATCTAACTTATTATACTTTGTCAGTCATTTACTTTATAACAAACATTATGTTAATGATAATTAAAAATAATGAAAATCAAAAAATAATCTGAATTTAGCAATTTATTGGTTTTGGCAAACTCTTTTATTATACGTCAAAAAGACATTATTTTTACATTACATGAGGCCGATGTTTCCTACCTGACTACTCTGAGAAGAAACATCCGAAACAAACTCAGTGCTTCTACCATGAGTTAGTACAGTAAAATTGGGTGACGTAACTAATCTCGTTACGTAAAATCCGTTTCCACAATAGTAAACGTTAACAGAAGTCACAGTCTTTTAAAGTCATGACAATTTTGTATTGCTAAAGTTACATGAGATCCATGCAGGTGTGTGAGGTAGTCTTTTGTTATGTTTTGCTCACCACGGCAGCAGCTCGTAGCGCAGCTTGCAGCCTCTCTATATGTTGTATAGCAGCTCGTAATATCTCCAGCTTGGGAAGCCTCCCGCTTCCGGCCCTTGCTCTGATGCGTAACTCTTCGAAGGCAGCATTTACCTGTAAAAAGAAAAAAGATCAATTAGAAAAACTGGCCAAGTTTGACTCTGACTTCCGTATGATCTAATATTATCCCTATTTACTTCGGTCACTTGACCATCCATTTTTTTTTTTGTGTTTTTTATTTTCGGGAGAGGCATCAAGAATGAAAAACTTTAAGAATATTAAACCACTATAGAATATTATTTCTCTTATATCGTGTGTGGCTTGGCTTTATTATAAAATAAACATAACGTTTTGTTTTTGAACACGGAATTTGAATATTTAAAATCTATTTATAGTGTTCTCAAAATACACGTTTTTCTTTCGAATAACCTTATAATAAGAACAAAAGTCTTCTTTTATAAATGAATACACCCACAAAATTACATTCATTTTCAATTAGACGGCAGTAACATTAAAATCTAAAAGCTTGTAATTTATTTCAGTATCTTAGGCTATTAGTACACCGACTTGTATCGTAAATTAACTGAATAAAATGCTGAAAACGTATGTGAATTAGTGTTAAAGGTAGGTGCATACACGTGTGGTTGGGTTTTTTTTTCTGGGAATTCACTTCCTTGATTCATTTTATGTATTTTGACAGAAATAGTTATTTAAAATTTATTAGTTGGTATTTTATTTGTGTTTAGGTACCTACAGCTTGGCCAGAACGGATTGAAACGGAACTAATCTTTTTGTTTCTGAAAACGTTTTAAAATCTTTGATAAATTCAAATAAATTCAAAATCAAAGACCGCAAGTTTGTTAGATTTATTATTGTGCCATAAAACTAACGTAATAAGTGAAAAAAAAAATCAGAGTACCTACTGGTAGCGAGAAGACAGTGGCGACTTCCGGTTTTCTACAGTTTTTTGCCAAGCTGTACTAAAGGTTTTTTTTTATCATTTTGCATATTGTCTCAACTGGAGATAACTAATTAAGTTACTGTATAAAACAAGGATTTTCTGAAGACTCAAATCAAACTACACGAAATTCAAAAAAAAAAAAAACCCGATTGAACATGAACCTTTTACTTTCGTAATAAAGTTTATTACAAACAAAAATATGAAGTGTGACAACTGGCACTCGCATGGTGAATTATTGCAGGTGTAATTCAATCCAGGAGAAGAAAGTACCTACAGGAGAACTATGCTTCAGAAATGGGAAATACCCATACCCGCTAGGTTGATTATGATGTAAATCAGTGCTTTATTAACAAATTCAATAAATATTTACATTAATCCTATATCTACAATCATGTTAACAAGTATAATTTTACTCGTTCTGTAAAATGTTTATTTTTTGTGTTAAATAAAAATAAAAACTAACAAGAACTATAGTGACACTGGATCGGTCTTTGTGAAACTGAATTCAGCAAACTACACGCAAAGTAACCACCCGCCAGTGTAGACTAGGTTTAAAGCTAAAAATACACCACTCAGCCGATAAACTCAAGAAAATACGACATACATCTTAATTTCACATAAAAACGAATTTACTACGTCCCTCTAACGGGACACGATTTATTTTTATATCTCAGAGTTTGTACTGCTTGTGTTACCAGCCTTAAATATTATGATAGTGTCGCATAAATCTGTCAAAAGTGTATGTCACTTTGACGTTTTGTGTTTTTTTTTTTACTTAGTACCCTTAGTACGAACAAACTATTTGGTGTTTTTGTTGTATTTTGATTGATCGTAATCGTCGATCGAAAAAAAAAAACTACATTTCTGTGTAGAGTTTTTTCGATAGATGTTTTAACGCTAAAACAAATCATTCTTTTTCAAGTCGGTTAATGAAAAACTTCATAGATACTAAACACAGTTTATTAGACGTTTTGGGATCGTGGATTCTTAACCATTTTGTTTTTTTTAGATATAAGCATTTTAATGTCAATTATTTCTAGATCATTCAAAAAAAAAGAAAGGGCGTTATTATCTCTAATTTATCAACCTTGATCTACTATTTTTTATACACAAAACTGTTAAAGAGTTTAAAAGAAAATCGCCAGTGACCATCAGACGACACTGAATTAATTTTTTAATGATCCCATTTTTATCCCCGAACACAAAAACGCAATAAAAAACGTGCCCTGTTTATATTTTAAAGTAGTAAATCAAAAGAAAAATTACAGAAATAAAGTTAGTTACGCAGGGCATGGCTAATTTTGAGTCAGAAACTGCTTATTAGATACGAGTCATTAAATACCACTGATCCGATCCGCCATAAAATGTAACTATTTAAAAAAAAACTTTCAATGTCTTTGGTGTTCTTTATTTAAATAAATGAAAGAGTTGTGTTTTGACTGGGATGACATATTGTTTTATTATTATTTTATCGCGTTGATAGAAGAAGTTTTTGTTTATTTTATGCTGGATTGCATTGTGTACCTACTTAAGTACTTAGTAAACACATAATTATTGTGACCATAGTCAATGAATTATTATTTACTTTTTTGCACATTTCAGACGGCATAATTTTATTTTTTAGAAGTCGAGGTTGTCATCTACTTAAATATTTTAAAAAAAGTTTAAAAATAAAATGAAAATTCTCCGTTCAGTTTTCGTTAAATCTATCGGGTACCGGTTATTTTGATGTTATTTTAGAGTGTTAAAATATAAATAAACATCTTTTTTTTTTCTTTCAGTGCATTTTAATTACCTAACGGTCTTTGTCAAAAAATCCTTTAAATTGTTTCCATTTGTCCCTGTTAAAACCGTCACGCTGTGATTAATCTTAAAATGAATATAAGCGGAAATACGCGAAATTCCGATGCGATTTTCTGCTCCCATTGTTTACTCTTTCTAACGACACATTTAATTAAATATGCCAGAAGTTCTCAAACTTCTTCTGCACGCGTAGCATGGCGCCGTAGAAATGGGTTTTGTCGATGCGAGAATAGACAAAATGACAGAACGTAAAAGATTCAATGTTTAAAATATAGAAGAGATATAATGTTTCTATTCTTTAATGGTGTACGAATCATGTCATACTTGTGCAAAAAACAGTCGATTTGTAGGTACAGGAATAAAGATGAAATAACTCTGTCTTTTCTTTATATAACAGAGATCTAATCACCATGCTACGCGTGCTGCTCGTGCTGCATTTGTCTCGGTAGCTAAGTAGAGAAAACCAGCATGTGTAGAAACGGGGTTTGTCGACGGAAGAAAAGACAACAATTTGGAGAGAACTTAGGTAGAAAGATTTTTACGGTTTTAAGCGTGGCAATGTTTGAAACATCGAATAAATAGTACCGTAAGCAAAATAGTAACTTGGATGGAAAAGAATAACCTTAAACCTAATATAGATAAAACCAAATATGTACAATTTTCAAACAAAAAGTGGAAGAAAATTGATCTAAACATCACTTATAAAGATAAGCAAATAGAACAATCAGATAGTATGACCTTTCTCGGGATAGTTTTGGATGAGAGGTGTTCCTGGCTTGGCCATATTGATATGATATGTGGAAGACTCGGTAAGTTTGCTTATGCTCTATGGCGTTTATCTAATCTAACAAATAGACAAGCCACACTGCAAGCTTATCATGCCTATGTTGGTTCTATATTGCGTTATGGTATACTAGTTTGGGGAAACTCGGTGCATCTCGGAAGAGCTTTCATCGCACAAAAGAGGTGTATACGTGCAATTTGTAATGTTGACCCACTCACATCCTGTAAACCACTGTTTAAAAAACTCAGAATACTAACATTGACTTGTATTTATATTGAGGAAATATGTAATTTTACCAAATCCCATCCAGAGATGTTTGAAAAACTGGGAGATAAATGTGCGTTCAAAACCAGATATCCTAATAGACTTATTAATACTAGAACAAGAACGGAACTATATAGGCGAAGCTGTTATCCTATGTGTATTCAGATCTACAACAAGATTCCTAACCAAATTAAAGAACTTCCAATGGTTCGCTTCAAAAGAGCTTTACGTAGGTGGTTAATTGAGAATCCGTTCTATAATATAAAAGAATTCTTTCAATTTAAACCTTATTAATAATGTAAAAGATATCTGTAACAAAAATTTGCATGTCATTATGTTATGATTAAATATGTTAAGCCACTAATATTACCTACCATTTTAAGAACTTTTGTAACCATATTTTATTGCAAATAAATCTTTGACTTTGACTTTGACTTTGAAAATAACTACACCGTGACTTTTTAGGCGGCTTACAAAAGTGGTCCACTAAATGTCTGTAATCCGACCTAAAATACCTCTGAGTTTTTTTTTAATCGTTTATAATAATTTTTAATATTATTAATAAATTAGTTCATTAGAAATATGAAACACCCTGTTAAAATGTTTACGTCTTAACGATAATTCCATCTCCATTTTCTATGAGACAAGGGTGTTTCTAACTACGCCTTGCGTCAAATAACAAATTAAAATTTGATTTTTATTTTTTTCAAATCTCTTCAATACCTTTTTTTATTATAAAATAAACGTGTACATTGGATATATTATGAACTGGGCTGCCGTTGTAAGACGACTAAAAAGTCACGGCGTATAACACCAATACGCATCGTGTCATTTGTTCGTATGGGAAATAAAAAGTGCCTCTAATGTACGAATGAGGAACGACGTTAATTTTATTCACCAAATTAATATCAAAGTACTTAAAGTTCCCGACATCACAAAAATGTGCAAATTCGTGATCCCTCAGGAGCGCGTCTCACGAAGCCCCTCAGTTATTCTCTATTTATAAGAAATCTCATCGCTGGACTTTCGACAGGACGGCTTTGAGATCGTCCTGTTCCTGCGCCGTCACAATTTAAAGCTAAGCTTATAGATAACAGAGCCTGTAGCCAAACTGCAAGCGACAATCGTTAACGTTCAGCAGTCGCTAATACATTTTAAACTTTATACCCTACCGCATAAAGTTGTAAATCTAGTAAAGACTGCCGAGCGATAGCGAACGAAACAAACGAAATAGATCTGTAATCTTTGATAGATTTTCAACTTTATGCAATCGGGTATAAAGTTGAAAATGTATTAGCGACTGCTAAACGTTAGCGAATGTCGCTTGCCATTTGGCTATAGGGCCAGTCCTACTGGTGGCCCACCATGACGTGTTAAAGCGAGTTTAATTCCAGGGGGTGGAACGAGGTGGCACTAGACGACTTGTATAGCTCTCTCTTTCCCACACTGGCGTTACTCTCGCTTAGGCCACCAGTACTGTGGCAAGCTCTACCATAATGCAATATATATATATTACTAAGGGCTCATTTTTCAATAGTCAGTTAACTTTTATCTGAGGAATAAAAATCGGCGGTTTGACATATTTTCCATAGATAAGCTGTCAAACCGCCATTTTTATTCCTCAGCTAAAAGTTATCTGACTATTGAAAAATTAGCCCTTAGGGACTTTAACCATGGCGCGACGCGACTCGTGCGATATCGAGTCGATTGCCGATTTAAGTAGCACGTATTTACTAATGGAGTGATGCAATGCAATTCGACCGTGAACTTCAAAATCTACCTTACTATTACGACATAAAGGCGCTGCAAACCAAAGACAAAAGATGTCGCTAGTGAAGAGTTATTGCGCAATTTCGTTTTGCGTACATGCAATTCGATATCGAGGAGATCTGTGAGCGATATCGTCAATCCGTGCGACTCCATCAGCAAACACTAGCGATTGTCCATACATTTTCTTCGGCCGGACGCTTGTGTGATATCTGACCGATATCGTCAATCGATGCAATTCTGTATCGCGCGTCGCGCCATGAGTAAAGTACCAAAGTTTAAAGTCGATTTTCAGACATGCACAGATAATATATCAGCTTGAATTAAATGAGGGAAGATGTCGCAATCACTTTGTTTTTGACTTTTTATGAATGCGTCGTTGCTTTTAAACTGAGAGGGGTAATTTGTCTGATTTTATGGCAATTTAGAATTGTGTATGTGTAGATGTGTTGGCTTTGGATGGAGTGAAAGGGACAGTCAGACTTGACTTTCTAAAATACCAACCTGCAATGCTATTTTCCAAGGACGGTCAGCGTCTCCTTCCAACCAGCTAGCTATAAGTACATATAGCTAGCGAAGGAGCCCGGGAGGTGGAACGCGTAAGAGAGAGGACATCCTCCACCTTAGGGCCTATACACACCACGTTTTTTAAACGCGCCGTTGACGCGCGTTTTTAGCGATACAGAAGCGATACGCACGTATGAAGGTATAGATATACCTTCATGTACGCACGCAAGTCAAACGCAGCCTGTAGACCTTTGCACACCTGTGTAAATTCAAAAACGCGTTTGAGTCGATACAGAGGCGCGTGTGTAACGATACAGACGCGCGTGTGTAGCGATACAGACGCAAACGCGCGTTTGACGCGATACATACGACAACAAACTGCCCTGTCTGATAAAAGCACGCGCGCGCCGCGCGTGCCGCGCGTTTGACGCGATACAAACGACAACAAACTGCTCTGTTTCATAAAAGCGTGCCGTTGACGTGCGTTTCTAAAACACGCGTCGTCCCGCGTCGACGACGGACGGCGCGTTTAAAAAACGTGGTGTGCATAGGCCCAGTCGCGCCGATCTAAGGTTTGAATTTATCGTTGAATATCTTACTGACTAGGCCCGTTGTGTGACCGTAACGGGCAAGATGTTGACATTTAGAACCTCCACGCCTGATCTCGCTCATAGCCACAGCGCTTGGCTAGCCTTAGTCACTTCAGAATAAATTCAAATTTTCTTGCGTTTATTTGCAATATGCATACCTACACATACATGTGAATATCGTGAAACATATTTTTAATAAAGTTATTATCTGACATCGCAAAAAAGTCAAAACAATTTGAATTTTGCGGGCTACCACTACACTACGCAATTCAATTCATCTAACAAATCTATAAATATCCAGAAACGCGTCACTGAAAAATCAATTGTGACAGTTCCTAAGAGCTTTAAAACGTCACTTAATTTATCTAATTGTGCTTAAAGTGCAATCGATCCCTAGAGAGGGCATGTCGGGACATATTAACGGCCCGAGGTGCGCCCGCGCACGTGTCAAGTCATCCTTTTAATTTTAGATGGGAGATTCTTTTTTAATTACGGTATAGAGGTAATTGTTGGTGAAAGGAGTTTGCTTTGCTTATTTTAATAAGTATTTGTATAATATATACCTACTTATTGTTTTCATAATTATCTATTATTACAATGTTTATAATTTCTTCTAAAGGAAAATGTCCTCGCTTCATAGAAAAGAAATACCCTTGCAGACAAACAAAAGAATTTTCTAAATTGTTAAAGGCAACTTTGCCAAATAGGGAACATAATATACTACAACTACGAAGTATTTTTCCATGGATGATTGAGTTACATA
Organism: Agrotis clavis; assembly: GCA_954870645.1. Taxonomy (NCBI): domain Eukaryota; kingdom Metazoa; phylum Arthropoda; class Insecta; order Lepidoptera; family Noctuidae; genus Agrotis; species Agrotis clavis. The sequence continues at coordinate 25,016 of CATPAA010000023.1, forward strand.
CAAAACTGTCAATTTTAATGTCCACCGGTAAGGATCACGATCATACCCGGTTATTATTTTGTTACACTATATTATTCAATGATATTATAAGTAAAAAAGGTGATATTATTGATAATTTGAGATACAACTCGTTTCTGTAGAATGACGGACAAACAGACGTCTGTTCGTCTGTCACCAGGCCAGGCTGTATCTCATGACCTGTGATTGTTAGACACAGAGTTAGACAGTTGAAATTATTGTGAGTCTTCCTGTCCTGGTTGGAGCGATCAATCAATTGTCAATTCATCATCATCATTTCAGCCGTAGGACGTTCACTGGTGAACATAGGCCTCACATAGATTTCCAACAGGACCGGTTGGAAGCGGCTTTTCTTCAGATAGTCTGTCTCACGCTGCGCTTGCCGGTGCGTGGTCTCCATTCGAGAACCTTACGGCCCCATCGGCCGTCAGTTCGGGGCAGGCCACAGCAACTTTGCCAAATAGGGAACATAATATACTACAACTACGAAGTATTTTTCCATGGATGATTGAGTTACATACAAAACTGTCAATTTTAATGTCTACCGGTAAGGATCACGATCATACCTATTATTTTATTACACTATATTATTGATAATTTGAGATACAAGTCGTTTCTGTAGAATGACGGACAAACAGACGTCTGTTCGTCTGTCACCAGGCCAGGCTGTATCTCATGACCCGAGATTGTTAGACACAGAGTTAGACAGTTGAAATGATTATGAGTCTTTCTGCCCTGGTTGGAGCGATCAATCAATTGTCAATTCATCATCATCATTTCAGCCGTAGGACGTTCACTGGTGAACATAGGCCTCACATAGATTTCCAACAGGACCGGTTGGAAGCGGCTTTTCTTCAGATCGTCTGTCTACCTTGACGGTGGACGTCTCACGCTGCGCTTGCCGGTGCGTGGTCCATTCGAGAACCTTACGGCCCCATCGGCCGTCAGTTCAGGGTAGGCCACATAAAACGCAGATGCGTGCTATGTGGCCTACCCAATTGTCAATTAATCTCTTTTTTTTTGTTTGTGTGGTTTATCATCAAATGAGCCCTCCCACCCCAGGGCAGGGCGGGAAGGACTGTCAGACTTGTACTGACTAAAATCCACGGTGTCCTTCAATAGCCCTTTATGTTCCGGGGTCACGGTAATGAGATAAGTCCCGCGACCCCGGCAGACTTTGGCCCTCTAGAGTCCCCGTCAAAATGCTGCCACTATTTGAGGCGCGCGTGGAACACAACGCGCCGTCGACCCGGGCATGGTCATCTACCACTGGTCAATATGTCTCTTGGCAAAACTAAGGAAAAAAAAAGTTTGATGTATCGTGTGAGTACCTATTTACAAATATTTTAAGTTCCACACCCAACCAAATGCTTAGCCACAGCTTCAATTATGAGATTCCCATGTTCCCCGTCCTTTTACATTTAAAATAATATTATAATAAAATCTAATAAAACTAAACACACGAAAGCGATAATTATAGTTTTAAAATTAACTCGTTTTAATCTTCCGTGACAAGTCTGTGCATGTAATATAAATAAATCCCGCGGATCCACTCGTTAGTCACGTTCCGCGGATTATTGGATTTAGTATACACGATAAGTGCTCGGGAATTTGGATTTAGAGATAATTATATATGTAGATATAAATATAATATAACTAGTTTCTGCCTGCGACTACGTCCGCGAGTAGTTTTGACCTTTACAGGATCGAAGACGTTCATTCTCCGGGACACGTCGAGCTACATTTGTCTCAACGCTTTTCTGGTGGTTGTCACTGTTGATTCTGGCTTCCAGGAGTTGCAGTAGTTTGGGAATAGTGCGGAGGGATATTCACAAAAAAAAATGCTGTAAGCAGCTTGATCGCACGCTACAACTCGAAAATTATGCCGCGGGAAGGTGAAAACGAGATAAAAACTACTTAATCCAATGTGTTATTCCAGGAAAAAAAAAGAATTATGTTATGTTGTCCTTAGGGACATCTTGAATTGGGTCAACCATTCTTTTTTTTTCCCACTTAAGGTATGCACTAGCAACACTACAATACATAACAGCTGATTAATGGTTCTATTATCTATTTGAAATCTTTTCCCGAAGTGTTAGTTTTTAGGGTTCCGTAGTCAACAAGGAACCCTTATAGTTTCGCCATATCCGTCCGTCCGTCCGTCCGTCCGTCTGTCCGCAGTTTAGCTCAGAGACGCACAGTACTAGAGAGCTGTAATTTGGTGTAAATATACGAATTTGTTGTGCCGAAAAAGTGGTAAAATAAAATCTCGTAAAATATTTTTTTTAGGGTACCTCCTGTACACGTAAAGTGGGGATGTTTTATTTTTTTCTCGCGTACCCCTTAGTGTGGGGTATCATTAAATAGGTCTTTAAAAAATATTGATAGTTTCCATTAACAATTTTTTGATAAAAAAATTCGTTTGTGAAATATTAAGCTTTAAAGTGATAAATTTTGCTCGACTCGAGTGTCCCCCCCCTCTACCAGCTAAACGGTTATGTTTGGGGGTGCGAAAAAATTCACAATAGTAGTATATATAACGAAGTTTAAAAGAAAATTATCATGACTAAGTAGGCTTTACAACTTTACGAGTAATAGTCGACCAACTTATAAAATGTACTTGGATAACATATTTTCTTAAACAAAATGTATCGGAGAACATGTTCTTCAACTGCAAATGTAAGTTTGTCAACTTTATTTTTACAGCTTTAATAGGTATGTTTTTACGGTATGTTTTTTGGGGATAGGTAGGTTTTTTTCGTCAACTATTTTTAACTAACTTCAAAAAAAGGAGGAGGTTCTAAATTCGTCGTAATCTTTTTTTTATGTGTTTTCCCTGATTTCTCAAAGACTCCTGCACCGATTTTGAAAATTCTTTTTTTTTTAAATTAAATTCAGCGAATCAGTTTAGTTAATTCGCATAAGTATTTTGATGGCCAACTACGGAACCCTACACTGTGCGTGGCCCGACACGCACTTGGCCGGTTTTTTTTCATTTGTTTTATACCCTATGTCCACGTCATTTAAATCAAGAAGTCCCTATAAAGTGTCAATAGACCATAAGCTATGTACCAAAATATCCGTTTCGTAGTTTTTGCGTGAGATAATAACAAACATTCATACATCCATATCACAGACTTTCGCGTTTTTCATTTGTTACTCGTAGTAAAATTCTAACTTCCACTGCATTTTAATACTATCAAACACTACTTATTTAAATCAAACTATTGCTCTCAAACTTCGCAAATTCACTAACACTGAATAAGCTCTAAAGTTTACAAATAAAAGTCTTGCAAGCAATCGTAAAAGATGCGAATCCAATACATTTGAAAGCATTTAGAAGTTCTAACTTAGACTTTACATGGAAAGCTTTTCATTTAAGTTGGATAAGTTAGAAATAAGTTAAAAAGGGGACAGTGGTGTAGTCGTAACAGCTTTGACTCGTAAGTTGTAGGTTTGAGCCCTAGTTGACGCACTTTTTCTTCTAACTATCCCATCATGAGGTCGCGGGACTAACGAGTAACCGTGGCACCGGAATGTAAAGGGCTATTGAAGGACACCGTGGATTTTAGTTAGTAGGTACAAGTCTGACAGTATGGGTGGGAGGACTCAAAGGAAAAAATGAGTTTTCACCTCACCCGCTCGGAAAGATTCTATTTCTCCTTCAAAATCTGGGCGCAAAACTCCATTTTGTGCTCTAGAGCACAGTGTTGTTTAAAATTCGAACACGTCTTGTATTCAATTGTTTTCTACTTTTCTACACTGGCAGGCGAGCCGCCCCCACTACATTTCCTCGCTGTGTGAGGTGAAAAGTTTTGTGTTGCACTCGGCAGCAAAGTTTTTCTGCGTCTCGTACCTTTGAAAACTTCGCATCGCTCAGGATTCTATATTTGAACCGCTCGTTTCTCTCGCGGTTCAATCTTAGAATCCTTCGCTCGCTCAGTTTTCAATTCAAGTACTCGCGCCAAAAATCAACTTTGCAGCCTTGCATAACAAATAACTATTTCACCTCACACGCTCGGAAAGATTCTATTTCTCATTCAAAATGTGAGCGCAAAACTCCATTTTGTGCTCTAGAGCACAAAGTGTTGTTCAAAATTCGAACACGCCTTTTACCAATTGTTTTCTACACTGACAGGTGAGCCGCCCCCACTTAATTTCCTCGCTGTGTGAGGTGAAAAGTTGTGTGTGGCACTCGGCATCAAAGTTTTTCTGCGTCTCGTACCTTTGAAAACTTCGCATCGCTCAGGATTCTATATTTGAACCGCTCGTTTCTCTCGCGGTTCAATCCTAGAATCCTTCGCTCCCTCAGTTTTCAATTCAAGTACTCGCGCCTCGAAAATCAACTTTGCAGCCTTGCATAACGAATAACTATTGTATGTAAGTTTCTTCATTAGAAGTTTTCCGATATTTCTGCAGTGTTGCAAGCACCATATTATAGTTACGGATTAACAATACTCTGCAATGATAGTGTAAGTCACTTTACTAGTTTACTAATTAGTATGCGTTAGTTATGCTTAGTTTAGTAACAACTAATGGTAGCCATACACCATCCTGCCTATCGTATGACACTTGCAATTGTTTCAAATTGGCAGTTCGTCCATATACACCATACACCATATACTGCCTATCGTACGATCGATTTGACACAACTTCAAATCCGCAGCAGCGATGCCAACTTAGCAACTTTATAGCTAGATCTAGCTATTATTCGGTGACCGATAGCTACAAATTTATAAAATAATTGTAGCTGTCGTCACCGAATAATAGCCAAATGCATCACTGCTGCCGATTTGACGTTGTGTCAAATCGATTTGATGACCTATCAAATTGGCATGTCATGCCATCAAATGCAAAAAAACGATTGCAAGCGTCAAATCGATCGTCGATAGGCAGGATGGTGTATGGCTACTATTAGATTATTATAGAATATCCATATTCTTAGCAGGCCACTGCATGAGAACTGAAGCCAAAAACACGGAAGAAACATTACCCCCGTCGTTCGATTCCTACGTAAAACAAGTGAACATCTCCAAGGAAAACATTTACATATGTGCGTGGCGCTCACTCACATATTTATCATCATCATCAGCCTCTATTCGTCCACTGCTGGACATAATGCCTCTCCCAATGTGAGCCACTGAGTTCTGTCTTCAGCTTTGCTCATCAAGCTCTACCGGCGCCTTCCGTAGGTCGTCACTTCACCTGGCCGGCGGGCGTCCCACACTACGTTTTCCAAGTCGCGGTCTCCACTCAAGGACACGTCTACCCCAGCGGTTATCCATGTCCTGCGAGAGATGTGGCCAGCCCACTGCCACTTCATGCAGCTTACTAATTCTTTCTGCTATGTCAGCAACTTTGGTACTCTGACGGATTACTTCGTTCCGGATTTTATCCATCAAAGTTACTCCGAGCATAGCTCGTTCCATAGCTCGCTGAGCGACTTTAAATTGGTGGACAAGTCTCACTGTGAGTGTCCACGACTCAGCACCGTATGTCATACTGGTAGCACGCATTGAAGACTTTAGTCTTTAGGCACTGTGGTATGGACGACGAGAAAACTTGACGAAATTTACCGAATGCTGCCCAACTCAACCGAATCCTTCTGTTGGCTTTCCTGTCAAAGTCACACATATAAAACACAGAATTTGGACATTTTATAATCTAAGAGTAGCAAGTTAAGTTTTAACTTAAAACCTACTTTTCTCAATCGCCGTCGCTCCCTGAGTGTTGCCGCTTTCCGTCGGTCCACAGCCGCTGTTTTTCTTTTACAGGCCTTACAAGCCCAGGCCAAACACCTCCTGCTAGGCCCCAAAACATGCTGGACATGGCTTTCGTCTGTATCTTCCAAAATCTCCCCATTTTTGTGTTCATTTTTAACTTGGCAACATTGTTCGTTGAGTATTTCTTTTTCTTCTTTTTGAAAATCGAAGTCTTTGTAGTTATTGTTGTTGTAGCTGTCGTAAATAGTGTTGTAGCTCATTTTTGTGTTTTTCAAAGGATTTTAATTATATTTTTAAATTAATTCAGCACCTTATTTAGTAAAGATCAACTTCATAAAGCAAGTATTTTAATTTTAGTGTAGATTAATAATAAGATCTTTTTGTAAGGAACTTTGGTTTCGTTTTAATCATCAGTCTATTTAATGTATCAGTTTTTCAATAATTAAAGTAATTGAGCATATTTCAGTTGTAGGTATTGAGCAAAAATCGTAAGTTAGATTACTAAAATTACATTTCTAAATCAAAGTTTTAAAGTTCCAGCTGCATCTTCATTTTAATTCACAACGTTTTATAATAGTTCTACATTAAAAAAAATAACCATCGAGAATATCTTCTTTCATTTAAAAAACCGAGCACAATGTCCACTACACAACACCAAAGAAAAAAAAAAGACAACACTCGAAATTCGAAACGCGCGCCAAAAAGTGACAGTTCACCGAATCGTAACGATTTTTTTTTCGGGTGACGCGCCCGGCGTCGCAGGCGACACTGAATTCAGTCGAGGGTTGATCCCAGTCGGAGATTTTACAAAATATGTCCGCTATTAATAAACTGTCTAGCTGCACAGCTACTAACGTCGTTGAAAGATGCCAATTTATTAGTGTTTGGATTGAAATTGATGCCGGCAATATATTCCCTTTAAATTTGTTGCGACGAAATCTGGCGGACATTTTTATTCTCGCATCTCGTTTTCGTGTTGAGAATCGATTTTTAATGTGGCTTCTTTTGAGATAGGTTGGTTTTTCTTGAAAGTTTCTGTTTGGGGTTCCGTATGCAAAGGGTCCCCCTATCACTGAGGCCCCACTATGTGTCTGTTTGTATAGTCATTCTCGTAGACCAACGCTAACAACCCGATAGGTGGACGATATTCAGAAGATTACGGTATCAACTTGGTTTAAAATTGCGCAGTTCAGGGAACTATACAGTATACTAGTTACCTACGGTATAAGAAAAAAGTCACCCCTTTCCCCTTTGAAACTGAAACACAGATTAAATAATAGACTGAAATCACAACCAAAGGGTGTTAATTTTCTCTGAAGCTGACGGCACTAAAGAAAAGAGGCTTAGATACGGCTATACTCAGTAATAATGAGTGGAACAGGGCTGCCAAAGATGATGATCGTGATCGAGGTAAATGTGGGTGGCAAAACTTCTATCTTCTTTTTGGTTTTACAGGAGCGATGTTATCTTTACTTATAAAATAAAACAAAGATGCTTGTATGCACTCGCTCTTATTCTAACATTTTTTGCATTCTTTGTTGTCAGGACAGGTAAGGTGAATGTAAGAAAGTGTTTAGAAAATCCACGGGGTTGATCGGAAATTAGAACTTGTGTAAAGCCGGGGCGGGTTGTTAGTGTTATATTCATCATATCAACCGTAAGACGTCCACTGCTAAACATAGGCCTCCCCTTTAGATTTCCAATAGAACCGGTTGGAAGCGACTTGCATCCAGCTTGATCCTGTGGTCTCTCGTCTGACCTTGTGGGTGGACGTCGTACTACGCTGCGCTTGCCGATGCGTGGTCTATTTATTAGGTAGGTAGGCTTTTAAAATGTCTAGAATCTAGATTCCGTGTTCAAAACAAAATGCAGCGTTTATCGTGAAGCTACTTTGTTATGAATGTGATAGTGAACGCCAAGAGGCAAGAACACATTAAAATGTAATTTAATTCCTTTGAGTATGACGTAGAGATCGAACGAGGAGGGGAATGTTTCTTTCTTTTTTTGGCTTCATAAATCTCAGTGGCCTACTATGAATCTGGACATTCTATGATCTAAGCTCTGGGGCCGTATTACAACGTCTTGAAACCAGGCGTATTCCAGTGAGTGAACGAGATGGCGCTAGACGACTTGTATAGCTCTGTCACTTTCACTCGCCGGAACAGCCTGGGTTTAAGACGTTGTAAATGTTGTAATACGGCCGCAGGTGGCTTACCATGACGTCTTGAAGCGGGAGTAGTTCCAGTGTGGGAACAAGATGGCGCTAGACGACTTGTATAGCTCTGTCACTTTCCAACAGTGGAACTACTCTCCAGTGGCGTGTAGTTTTTCGCAGTTTTTACGGAACCCTTCGCGTTTTCGACTTAAAAATGACCGACATTTTAAAGTTTTTTCTTTTTTATTTATTTTATTGCCGTGTTATTTTTTAAAGGATGATTATGTGTATAAAAGCTTAGTGATAAATCTTTTTAACCAAAGCCGGGTGATAGGTATATAGCTTGAGGCAGTTTGTCTGTTCTCAAATGAATTTTTATGTGGAAATAAGTTAATATTCCAATGGCAGTTAGTTTTATTTATATCATTTAGAATGTTTTTGATGTTTTATTCTTGTTTGAAAATACGCTTGTTAGCTGTTTCCTGTTATTACCCACTTCAAAAGCTTATAATAGAGATTTTGATAAATGTCGATCTAGAATGCATTCTATATTTTAGAAAAAAAAAAAATATTTCTGTCGTTTGGTATGCCTAATTCTTAGATTATAAAAGGTCCAGATTCCGTGTTCAAAAGAAAACGTAACGTTTCTCGTGAAGCACTTTTTCATAATGTGTAAGTGAGCGCCACGCACTCATTAAAATATTTTCCTTGGATATGTTCACTTGTTTTACGTAGTATTCAAACAAAGGGGATCATTTTTCTTCCTATATTTGGTTTCAATTCTCAGTGGGCTACTAGAAATCTGAAAATTCTATAATCTAAGGCATAATTATTTGTTAAGTGGGAGTGATTTTACCACGTAAAAAAAGGCTTAATTATTATTTACTTATAATGTTAGTGGGATATGTAAAAGCGCTTCGATAGATTTTCAAAAGTCGGCTAAGCGACATGGCTTAAATCACTACAGTGTAATATTGTATTAGCATTCATTTAGATTCCACTTAGTACCTACTTAATAAAATTCACAACCTTTGCTAATTTTACTTATTACTAGCTAGAGTAGCTGTAATTTTTAAATAATCTTCAAAAAGTTTCAGGGATGTTCAACAGATAAAGGTAGGTACAACGTCTATAATAATACCCGAATTTTATACACCAAGTTAATTACAATAAGCAGTTGTATTGAAATCTCATAATTATAATAGGGAAAAAGTATTACATAGTCCAAAACAGAAGTTGTAGTTTTTGCAGTAGGATTGAAGGGGATTTTTGACATTTTATCTAAAATGATGTACTTATTTAACGTCTATGCCAATTTTCCTAATTTATGACTTATTTTTGACTATTTTGTTAAGTACATAAATGTACGAACTTATGTGGCATAATATGCGCAAATAAAACACACTGTCTATATAACCTTTAAAAAAATATCAGCATGAAGTTTAGCGCAAATGACATTAAACCTCTCCTCTTTCAGACCCACAGCGCTCCTAGCGGAATTTTCCGGTACTACGTCATAACCAGGGGCGCCAAAAACTGTTACGGTCGCGGTACTAAAGTTCACGCATGCGTGGTAGATGCTAGAGGGAGCCTGCTTCACAACGAAAGGGAAGGAGAGGTGTTGTGATTAAATATTTTAGTTATAATTTATTTATGTTCTTTTGAGTTGTGAATGATTAAGTGTCGGTGTTTTAAAAATAATGTGTTGGTGTTAGATTTATTTCAAAGTTGAAAATACTATTGTAAATGACCAAGTACAGGGTGAAACTTTAGCGAAGCCATTGTCGCTTAGTCATGTAAGTACGATTTGGCTCGACAGAATAATTCACTCAATAAAATATATCTTTATTTATCTAGCGGCCCGTCCCGGCTTCCGCACGGGTGGACATGATAATTGTATTTGAAATCAGCACAATAGTTTTTGACTTTATTCACTACAAACAAAGAAATACAAATCTTTCCTTTTTATAATGTTAGTGTAGATGAAAAACATTAACCTAAGCTTTTGCACAGTCGGGTAAAGTGAAAAGAAAGGGTTCTTACATAAGCACTTACCTTTCGCAAAATAGAGGTGAGTACTTAAAAACAATAATGTTCTTAATATTTTGCTAACTTACATAAAAATGACAAAAAAGTATCAAAGATTTACATAACCGCTACGTTAGATTCTCTTACTATTTGTCCAACATATACACATAAATCTCCCGCACAAAATATTTATTCACACACGAAAAACCCACCCCAACTGTTAACGCAGTCATAAAAATATTTTTACAACATAATAACGACTCCATACATTTCTTATTCCGTGAGAATAACATCCCTTACGTTTGGGGTGTGATCCGCTCTCTAGCACACTTAAAACATCAAAATTAACAAAATAACACAATCTTGTAAATAAATAACACTTAAAATAGTAAAAGAAACATATTTACAATTATATTTTGTTAGTGTTATAAGAAAATACAGTGATTTTTGAGTGAAAACGACAGTTTAACGTTTTGTGTAAAAATGTCCTCTGTGAGTAGTCCAGATTTTCTATTCTAATATTATTTTTAAACGTTCTATTTTTGAATTCCGTTGTCTATTCGCTATTTTTTTATTCGTTCTTTATTTGTGGTGTTAATCTAGTGATTTATGGTTTCAAGTGACGTGCAAGGTTCGTCTTTATAGAACAGGGTTTTTTTCGTCGGAAAACTAGGATAGAACATTGCTTCAATATTCAATACCTATTGATGTAAGTATTTCAATATTACGTATTTACGTCTTGGTATTTAATTAGAAATTAGAATTTATTTTAGTGATTTGAAAGAGGAAATAAGGATAAATACGGAATATGTTTCGTAATTGTATACCTAATTTCATTTAACAAGACTTATGAACATAAAATTATAAATCAGATGTTACGTTTTCAGTTACAATTAAACTAAAAATATATAAGTATTATTATTTAAATAAAAATCGAATAAAAGATTAAAAATAAAATCAAAAGGAACAGAAAATAATCTTTTTCGTTATTTTATTTGCTGTAACATTTAAAATGAAACAGTCTTTTTTATTTAATTAAAAAAAAAATAATCATAGATAAATTATATTTTATTCGTTTTCTATAATTATGGCGTAAAACATCGATATTGTAACTCGATCTTAAAATCACCAGAATCATCTGCCCTTTCCTGAAAAGGTAGGCTTCCAATCTAACCTGATACCTGACAGCAGGATACCAAAATTTTATAGGTAGCGACTGCCTATCTGACCTTCACAACCCAACTAGTACTTTTTTTTTGTTTTCTTGTGGTAAAATCATCAAAATAATGAGGAGGGACTGTCAGACTTGTACCTACTGACTAAAACCCACGTCACTCACGTCAATAGCCCTTTACGTTGCGGGGTCCCGGCAATTCGTTAGTCCCACAGTAACCCAGCTTGTACTGGATAACCAGGTCTATAGATAGTTTAGCGTTAAAATCGAATATTCCTGTGACCTATTTTACTGGCTGACAACTTAGACATGACCTAGGTCATCCAACCTGTCTCGCTGCTCTGATGTTGCAATAAAATTACGAAACAAGTTTTCGAATTTCGAAATTGTGAGTGACATTTTAATTTGTTAGATTATTTCCCTCGCTTTTAGAAAGTTTTGTTTGTTATCTATGGTTTACTGTATTTTGAAATTGGAATATAATTGTATCTTTTGGAATATAATTGTATCTTACTGTATTTTGAAATTGGAATATAATTGTATAATTGTATCTGAATGCAAGTTAAGGCGAAAGCTATTACACTACACGTTAAATTAATATTTATCGGTACTGTGACAAATCACAATTATTTTATCGGTACATTTTTGGATTAAATAAATAAATATTATCATGATAATTATCATAATATGAGGATCGCACAGGCCGATCTTCCGGGTTAAGGAGCGCTTGCCGAGGTTGGTCTGTGGATGGGTGACCATCTGTCATAGCGAGTTTGCTCCGCGCCTCGGAAAGCACGTAAAGCCGTTGGTCCTGGCTGTCATTTGTAGATGTTACTTTTAGTCAAAAGCTCGAAAAGTCTGACAACCAGTCTTACCATGGGGTATCGTATTACCCAGTTACTGGGTTGTGGTGGCCCGATAAGCAGTCGCTTCATATAAAATACTGATATTCAGCTGCATCTGGTTCGACTGGAAGCCGACCAAAAAAAAAAAGAAGTTGAGAAAAGGCTCACGCAACGATTTATTTACAGTTTTGCCCGATTACCAAGTACTGCTCGAGATTTAGAATCTTCAATCTCACTTTTCAGTCGTGCGATTGTTTGCCATTTCATTTACAACATTTATTTTAAAACTAGCTGTGTCCGCGACTTCGTTCGCGTGGATGTCGAAACTCAATGTATTTTTTATAAAATTGACAAAGTTTCGTACAAACTTTCATCCCCTATTTTATCCCATTGGGGGTAGAATTGATCAAAATCCTTTCTTAGCGGATGCCTACGTCATAACATCTACCTGCATGCCAAATTTCAGTCCGATCCGTCCAGTGGTTTTGGTTTGGGCTGTGCGTTGATAGATCACCATGTCAGTCAGTCACCTTTGAGTTATGATTTAGATTAGATAGATTGTCTTCACGTAATCCTAGGCAGCTAGTAACGTGCTCAAAAGACTGGTGGCGGTTTCCTTTGTTTTGGGTTTCTTAGAACGTTGCCATACACTAGGAATTCCTTCCGGTATCGTGGTTGCATTTACAAACATAGAAACTCACATACACAAACACCCAGACCCGGAACAACTACTTGTAGGTCATACAAATATTTATTCCGTGCGGGAATCGAACCCGTGACACACTCCGAAGCAGTCGATCAGCCACTGCGCCAACTTTGCTCTCGTATGGCAATGCTTAGGAACTTTACTCATGGCGCTATGCGATATCGAATTGCATCGATTGACGATAGGTATCGGTCAGATATCACACAAGCGTCCGGCCGAAGAAAATGTATGGACAATCGCTAGTGTTTGCTAATGGAGTCGCACGGATTGACGATATCGCTCACAGATCTCCTCGATATCGAATTGCATGTACGTCCTAATGACAATGCACATGATTCTCTGTTCAAAATTCGATTGCGCATTACTCGTCACGTGCGACATCTTTTGTCTTTGGTTTGCAGCGGCTTTATGTCGTAGTAATAAGGTGGATTAGAAGAGCACGGTCGAATTGCATCGCATCACTCCATTAGTAAATACGTGCGACTAAAATCGGCAATCGACTCGATATCGCACGAATCGCGTCGCGTCGCATCGCGCCACGAATAAAGTCCCTTAGTCTCTGGCCAAGGTAAAAGCCAGCCTTTGGGTCACTGAAGCACAGCACGCATCTATCAAATAACAATGAAAGAAACAACCAGTCTTCTTGCCTCTAATATCAAACAAAAACATTTTGTGTCAGCCAGCGCTTCAAATAAGACGTTTTATGCTCGAGTGCAATCTCGTTAACAACGACGATATAATACTAGACTCCTAATAACAGGCGACCGATGTCTGCCAACACATTAGGCAAAAAAGTCTTATATCCGTCTCATTTCGACCAATCCTGTGAGCCGTAAACATACGTTGAGACAGAACAGACCTTGAGTTAGCCAATCACAACGCAGTACCCCGTCCCCCTCGCTTACGTAGTACCTCAGCGAGTTGGCAGAATAGTTTTGTTCGTTAGATCGTGCAATGCGTAGTCTAGTAATATAGTCGCTGCTCGTTAAACTCGCCAGATCTCGCCCTTTTTTCGTTCGAGATCAATCTCGCTAAAAAAGGCCGAGATCCCGCGATTTAAACGAGATTGCGTTCCCTACGGTTCGTAACAGCAGAAGCGCCAGAAATTAAAAAAAATGCAGTCCTAAAAAGGTAATATCTGATTACCTTAACGTGCCTCTGTTCTCCTGAAGGTCACTAAGCCCGTTGGTTCTGGCTGTCATTCATAGATCTTTATCAATCGTAACGTGAATAAAAAATTTTCAACAGTTTGACAGCCAGTCTTACCAAGGGATCTGATCGTGTGTGAGAGGTATCCAGTAATCGTTTTTTTATGATTACGGTTCTTCACAACAACGCCAATGGGGAAGGCCGGTCAAAGCTAATTGTAGATGGCGCGACCATAGCTAAGTCCTAATCCGACCAATGAGGTAGTTTTATGTTGAACTACCTATAAGATTTGAACCAATGACGATGCTTGGATCAAGCTATAGTAGCGCCATTCGTTTCCCAGTTGCCATCCCCATTGGACAGATTGATATTTCAGCTGCCTGTAACCACAGTTGTAACCTTGTTTTCCTCTGGCCTTACAGACTTACAGACTCGTGCATACTAAAATCCTTCGTATGCCTTCAGTTATCTTTTGCGTACCAAGGTCATGGCTAACTTTATAGACGACCCCGAAACCGTCAGGCGTTTGGCTCTATGGGGGCCCTGTTTATACACAGCTGGATTCAAGAATCTAGGAGCTGGGGGGGTATTACAACGTCTTATAACCAGGCTCATTCCGGCGAGTGAAAGTGACAGAGCTATAAAAGTCGTGTAGCGCCATCTCGTTCACTCACTTGAACAAGCCTGGTTTTAAAACGTTGTAATACCCCCTGGTCCTTGATCGAATGGCGAGCTACCCATTCCTAGCACCTTGAACCCCGCTTCACCCAAGGCCTGACTTTAACTTTGATGCTGATCAAAGCCAGTCTTTTGATCATATTAGCGACTGCCATTTTTAGGGTTCCGTAGTCAACAAGGAACCCTTATAGTTTCGCCATGTCCGTCCGTCCGTCCGTCCGTCCGTCCGTCCGTCCGTCTGTCCGCAGTTTAGCTCAGAGACGCACAGTACTAGAGAGCTGTAATTTGGTGTAAATATATGGATTTGTTGTGCCGAAAAAGTGGTAAAATAAAATCTCGTAAAATATTTTTTTTTAGGGTATCTCCTGTACACGTAAAGTGGGGATGTTATTTTTTTTTCTCGCGTACCCCATAGTGTGGGGTATCATTAAATAGGTCTTTAAAAAATATTGACAGTTTCCATTAACAATTTTTTGATAAAAAAATTGGTTTGTGAAATATTAAGCTTTAAAGTGCTAAATTTTGCTCGACTCGAGTGTCCCCCCCCTCTACCAGCTAAACGGTTATGTGTGGGGGTATGAAAAAATTCACAATAGTAGTATATATAACGAAGTTTAAAAGAAAATTGTCATGACTTAGTAGGCTTTACAACTTTACGAGTAATAGTCGACCAACTTATAAAATGTACTTGGATAATATTTTTCTTAAACAAAATGTATCGGAGAACATGTTATTCAACTGCAAATGTAAGTTTGTCAACTTTATTTTTACAGCTTTAATAGGTATGTTTTACGGTATGTTTTTTGGGGATAGGTAGGTTTTTATCGTCAACTATTTTTAACTAACTTCAAAAAAAAAGGTTCTAAATTCGTCGTAATCTTTTTTTTAAATGTATTTTGCCCGATTTCTCAAAGACTCCTGGACCGATTTTGAAAATTCTTCTTTTTAAAATTAAATTCAGCGAATCAGTTTAGTTAGTTCGCATAAGTATTTTGATGGGCAACTACGGAACCCTACACTGTGCGTGGCCCGACACGCACTTGGCCGGTTTTTTATTATTGCATCCTGTATCAAGCCTGGATTTTTGTCGCGGAATTAAAACAAAATATTTTTCTTAACATTTATTTGTCAATTCTGTCAAATCTAAATATATTTCAGTGAAAAAAAAAGTGTAAGCTTATGTCAACGACCGATATGTCACATTGTCTAGGGCACTCACCCTCTGCCTATGTTGACCTCTGGTAAACGTTTAAAGTGTCAAATTCATTAAGTATTCGTTCGAAGCTCTTAGTTTGATCTAACTTTGGTAAATTAAATGAAAGAGAGAGCTTTTTGCTAAGTTAAATTTTTGGGATTAGCTTCTGTAAGTTTTGGTTCAATATAATTATGACATTTAAATAAATATACTTAACTTAATTACGAATTATAACTTAAAAATGTTATTAAATATTCACAAAAGACACTAACAATAATCTCATAATAAACTAGCTGACCCGCCGCCGCCGTGCCCACTTCGTTGGGCAGTAATTTTAACTTGTGATGAGTGAAATTATGAGTGTGGTTCAATTTTTTCCCGCCTGCCTAGAGAAAAATTGAGATATTTCGGCTAATATGCATGATATCTTTATAATTTATAGCCTATGGCACTCACGGATAATGTAGCTTTCTACCAGTGAAACAATTTTTAAAATCGGTTCATTACTTCCGGAGATTACCCCCTACATACAAACTTACAAACAAATGTTACCTCTTTATAATATTAATAATATATAGTATAGACTACACTAGCGAGCAAAGGTATGAAAACACTCCGATTCCACGCAATCTTGAGTAGGTACACTTAATAACTAAAAAAAAAAAAACTAGATGAGAATAATAAAAATGGTACCATTTTAAAGGTTTAACTATTATCTTTAAATTAATACCAAATTCATTCAAATCACGCCATTATTTAAGAAGCTATCCCAGATCAATTACAAGTAAGTGATTCAATACTTTTGCTGGCGAGTGTAGTAGGTATATGAGAAGAACATTTTTAAAAGGTAAATAAATAAATTAGATTCGCAAGCCACTGCTAATTCAAAACATACCTAATAACCTTTAAAACAAGGACCTTTATACAACAAAACTATATGATCATACAAGCCATTACACGATACGTGCCCCTTCCTGAAAGGCGATAGGTAATCGATATTAGCACCGCTGATACCCCGTTCGTTCGACCATCCCCTAATAAAGAGGTTTATGTATAAGTAGGTATATAGGGAACAGCTGATTTGCCGTGGGAGGGTTTTTGTCTACGTAACTGAAGATTTTCTTTCGTTTTTTTTTGTCTATGATCTAGAAGGAGAGTGTCTATGATCTCCATCTGTTCTTCTTTCAAAAATTCAGTGGCTTTGTTTTCTATTTCATTGCCTTTCTTGCCACAATTCTTTCAATTTTAGTTTTGGGGGCACCCCGAAGTTCGATTTGATTAGGTTCCTTTATAAGCTGCAGACAGTCGTATTTTCTGTGCATTTTCTGATCAATGAATTTAATTTATTCGTGGCCGACTTAGTAATTTTGTGGCTAATGTAGTTTTTTTTTTTTCCATAACTATAAGAAGAATTTAAACCACATACTTAGATTAATAAATACGTATCCAGATTTCAAAACAAAACGTAACATTTTATTTAGTGAACGCATTTTTTTATAAATGTTTATTGGGGTAATTTTTCTTCCGTGTTTTTGACTCTCTGAATTCTCAATAACTAGAAATTTTAATCCACACATTTTATAATCTAAGACCACATATTAAAAAAAAGCAAAAAGTTTTTAGACCTATCAAGTTGTAAACGAAAAAAATTGCGGTAGTCACTAACAGCCAACCAAGGAAAATATTTTCTTGAAAGCCAAAGAAAAGAACAAGCGCAATTATCAGATTGTTCTGATAATATTCAGAGAAATCTGAAGTATTTTGCTTTCGTAAATAACTCCAACTTTTCTCCCGGTATTTCTTTTACAGGGTTGCCAGATCAAGCTTTTGTGTTTTCCTCGTAATTCTGTACTTATTTTCTTTCCATTATTTTGTGACTTGTTGTCCCTTAGAATCTTTACCCATGGCCATAACCCATAACACGAAGCGATGCAATTCTACTGATTTGCGTCTGTTGCCGACCGGCTGATGCCCGACGCGACGAGTCGAAGTCGAGTCTTAGGCCCGTATTACAGAACGAAACTCAAGCACTGATCTCTATTTAAATCTAGATTTCAACCATTCAAATGCCCTGAATCTAGTTTTAAGTAATACTTGAGTATTGAGTGACGTTCTTTAATGCGGGCCTTACTGTACTTGCGGGATATTTTGCTAGTTATACCTTTTCCGTAAAAATCTGTTTTTTCTTTTTGAAAATGAAACATTAACTTTTCCCCATTCGATTTAAAATAGAAAAAACAGCATCTCTTGAAAAACAAACGAAGTATTATTTTTCAATTCACCAATTTAGTGGAGGACATTTTTCTGTGCTTATTTTTGAATTTAAATAATTATGTCTTCGTAATGTCTTCAATGTCGTCAATTCTTGACGTTATGTGAATGAATTGTAAAGAGTGAAAGATTTATTTAACTGTTGGAAAAAATCCAATACGAACTTTAATTAATGTAACAATTTCATATAATTTTCCTAAATCCAATATTTTTCCCGAAAAAAGGGTAAAATTACCCCAATCTAGTAACACTGTTCACTTAAAATGTTCTGTGTTGTCTTTTTTCTTGTTGAATAACTTTCAGCTTTAACGTTGAGAAGGGGCAAAGATATTTTTTGTTTTGTGGTTATGTTTTATGTGAACTTGTTTTTTTGATAAATGAGTTGATTTCCAAATGATACTAAGTGGGCGGAGCGCAGGACGGAGCATTTTCTTTTTTCAAAATCCCCATTTGTGTGATTATTTTTAATAGCTGTAGCCAGCGGCCCGCCCGCTAATACTCAAAAATTCTCCCACGAGAACATAAAATCGAGATAAAAATGATCCTAATTCCTATAGGCATGGACCTAAAAAAAGGCGGACAGAACTTCACTAAGAAACGATTGAAGCACCACAATGGCGGCGGCGTAAATATGTGTGAGTGTGTATAGGGATGCCAGATGAAGGAAAAAATTACCCATTTTTAAACAATATTTAATTAAGATCTCCCTTGAACTTAAGTTTAATTACAATTTTTTTGTGACGGATACCTATTTTTAAAATAAAGGTAAAATCATTTAAGCTCATTGGATATTAAAATATTTACAACTCGTTTAATGTTAATAAAGTTTTACAATCCCTTTTGGTGATTCAAATTTTTGTAGACTTGTCTTTTGCTATCGACACATCTAGAAATCCCTTCTAATTTACTGAAGTGGTGAAAACGAATGTTTAAGTATTTTTCGGCTATAAATATTTAATTAAAGCTATTTTATGTTCCATCCCTACACGTCTACATTCCTATTCCATGTCTACACTCCCTTATTATTTTAATACAATCATTTTTCCATGCATCATTTGCCGTGGAGAAATCTGTAAAAATATAGAAGAATACAATAACGATAAATAGTGTAAGATAATTGTGACATAAAATATAAATCTCCCAATTTTAAAATAATTTGAACCTTGAAATAGTTGCAACACTGATTGATTTCGAGATGTTTATTAAATTTATTGACGTAAAATCGAGAAATAAGCTTCAAATTGACATGCTTAACTATGAAAAGTGATCCCCTGGCTTTTTTAATTGAACTACTATGGTTTAGACAACTTTTTGCAACACATGACGGCATACTTTGGTTTTTATTAGACAAAATAACACCGTATAAAACCGCGAGTGTCGTTCGAAGCGTAATGGCCGACGGCTGACTTACTATGGTGTGAATGTGTGCGTGCTGGCTTGTCCACATTAGCGCACTGACTTACTATGGGTGCTTCAATTGTTTCTTAGTGAAGTTCCGTCCGCCTTTTTTTTTAGGTCCATGCCTATAGGTATATGTTAATCCCAGTTATAAACTATCTGTGTACCAAATTTCATCCAAATCCGGTATTTGCGTGAAAGAGTAACAAACATCCATCCATCTTATCCAAACAGACTTTTACGTTTATAATAAATTATCTATGTATTAGGATTAGTAGGAAGTAGGATATTAGTAGGATACCTACTTGCTTGCTATTTGGTCCCATAATCAGTACAGCCGCCTCCGTCGCAGTGGAGGAGCTGCGCACCATGCGCACACGCATCGACAGCCTCAATTTCATCAAGTTTGGCTCAGTATGTTTTTATTTTGTGAACATTTTTCGCTTATTGTGTACTTGGACGATGCTATTACGGGTTTAATACTCGTAATTCGAGTGCGCTTATCACCGAGTTCCGAATGAAAATAATCTGTCAGAGCGAGTTTCCTCCGTGTCTAGAAAAGCACGTAAAGCCGTTGGTCCCGACTGTCATATTTTGTAGATCTTTGACAGTCGTTACTGTTAGTCAGAAGCTCCAAAGTCTGACAACTAGTCTTATCATGGGTTATCGTATCTATTACCCAGTTACTGGGTTGTGGAGGTCCGATAGGCAGTCGCTCCATGTAAAATACTGATATTGAGCTGCGTCTGGTTCGACTGGAAGCCGACCACAATATAGTTGGGAAAGATGCTAGCCTAGGCAGATGATGACTTCCAAAAGAAAAGTTATTTTTCTCTTTTTTGTGCTTTTTTAAAATCGGTATTAATGACATTGTTCTCATAAAAATAATATCCAAAAATGAATTACAACTAGGGTAGGTGTTATAAAACCGTGCATGTCATGATGTCACAAAATGGCGCTAAAATACCTTCTTACTTATCGTGGTCGCACAAGTACCTACCTTCACTGCGTACCTATGATAAAGTCACACATATCCTCAAACTGTCAACTCCGTGATTTGGGTCAGAGCACCGCTGACAATGGTGCACCTGTCTTCCCGATAAGTAAGATAACTGTCGCTTGTTTTTATAGACTGCGACGTTGCCCTGGTGCCCACGGAAACGTTATAAGCTAAGTGCAAAGTCGGTTGATGGCCCAAAGAGGGCCAAAGCCTGCCGGGGTCGCGGGAGATTCCCGCCCTGCCCTAGATTGGAGGACTCATTCGATGATTTTGGCCCCATAGAAAAGGTGCCAAGATGGTGGTATGCTATCCAGTGGCGTAGCTAGGCCAGAAGGGGCCCCGTATCAAAACTTTTCTGGGGTCCTTCTAATCTAAGTGTATAATTTTGCAGAATAAAGACAATAGCATCCTGACTCGTGTCAATAATGCTATTACTGATGTCATTAAAATAATTTTGAAGGGAGCTAGCAAATTGAGAATGCTGATCGACTGATCGTAACTCATTTATGACAACTAAATAATTATAGCCTTTTTGAAAATAAAGCTATATTAGGAGTTTAGAAGTTCGATTATTGGAGTGTTCATTTAAAAGCAACATTTTTTGTTTTATTTTTTATTTTTATTCCAGTCGTCGGGGGCCCTTGACTCTTGGGGGCCCCGTATAATTGATACGGCTGATACAGCGGTAGCTACGCCTCTGATGCTATCATTGCTATCAAATCGATTGCAGCTCGCGATATGACAGATATGTGAAATAACGCGGGACTCTCGGGAGCGGTGGTTTTTCAAAATATCATCATCAAATAAAATTCCGACGGTCCTAGATGGATCAGAAGAGTCTCCTTCAGCTACCCTTTGCGTTCCAGGGCCCTTTTAAGACGTGAACGGTGTCTTTTTGAGACGGTCCAGCGTGTCCTTGGACCAAGCAGTATTTCAACAAAGTTTTATGAAAATATCATGCATGAATTTTCGTGATTAGTATTCAAGGCATTCTCCTGTCTAATGAAGACAATTTATCAGGGAAATGAGGACATTTGTTAGGCGGTCGTAAGTTTGATTCTTGAGTTATGAACGAGCCATATTGTAGATTTTGTTCACTGCCTAAAATTCTAGCTTAAACTTATGTTTAGAGAGTTGATGATTGAAAGATTATGCAAAAAATAATTTCTTGTATGGATGATATTATATTCCCTTTATGTCGAGTCCCGTTACGTCGAGTCTGGAAGTCTATTGTTCTCCAAAGTATTGATATTTTACGCTTTCTGTACGCACCGGGGTTAAGGCTTGTAACGTCCGTTATTCCTAATGCGCACAGTGTGGCTACGTACAAACCAATTGAGCTTGGTACTTTGAACTACCTAAGACTCTACTGACCCGACCTAGCCCAATCGCGATACCCTAGCAACCTAATTACCCTAGTTCCCTAACCTACCATACAAACCATACCAATTTACCAGAGGGAAGTCTGTTACAAGTAGACCTACGGTAACAGACGGAATTTGGGTAGGAATAGGGTTTGCGTACGAAGTGCAATGTACACAGGAAATGATTTTCACTGCCAATCCCACAGACTCATAGGATTGATTACGGCTAAGGGTGTCTTGGCCACAGTGAGGGAGTAACGGAAGATGAATCAAACTCGGCTCCAACTTGATGACTAATTTATTATGGTTATTATTCTTATTATATACAGATTTTGGGCTCAATACACATTGATGCCTATTTACATGTGTGTTGTATGTGTATTGAGCCGATGAGGCGAAGATCTAGTAGGTCACTTCTTAGCGCTGACGGTGTGTTGGTGTTGCCGGTGCGCGGAGCGAATGTATGTCGCTGACGCTGCACTGCTGTTGCTAGTGACCATGTTCAAGGTTGAACATTCTGGCGCCTCTCAGGACCTGGACTCCAGTTGGTATAACTCGATTGTTTCGTGTCGATGTGGTGAGCTGTACACTGGTTCCGTTGTGATAGTTCGTTGGGTAGCTGTTTTGTTGGCAGCGACCGAGGTTGCTTCTCTTGATGGATGGTCAGCTGTCTCGGTAGTTGTTCTTCTGGTTTTGTGCAGCCTTGTGACTCCAATCCATCGCAGTATTGTTGGACCGTAGAAAACTAAAAATAAAAAGATTAACAACATGATTACACCAGTAATTGTACTTGTCAAGTATGTGTGAGAACTAATTTGACTCCAAACTGTACTATCTAATTCAGTTTGTAACGCATTTTCTTTATTAATTAAATGCTGAAAAATTTCCTTTGAGTTCTCTATAACTTCTTCTTTGGAAATGTTTAGCACAGATTTAGACAGCATGAGCGAATTGACAGGAAAGTCTATTTGTTTTGAATATGATGTTACAATCGGTACTGAAACTATTCGTTTGGCAGTTAATATGTTATTAGTTGTTGTAATAACACAGTTATCTGCAATGCGTATTACACCAACATTTT
The DNA here is from genome assembly GCA_954870645.1 of Agrotis clavis. Classification (NCBI taxonomy): domain Eukaryota; kingdom Metazoa; phylum Arthropoda; class Insecta; order Lepidoptera; family Noctuidae; genus Agrotis; species Agrotis clavis. The sequence continues at coordinate 47,801 of CATPAA010000023.1, forward strand.
GGAGCTCAATTTCTTCTCTTTGTCCATCACAAATGATTGAAGTCGTAACCCGATCTCTTACAATGAATAACCAAGTGTTTGGCATGTGAAGTTGCTTCCATATTATAGTATTAGATAACTTAAACATTTTGGTAGGACATTTCTTTTGTGTCTGGTTTTTGAATAGTTGATTTACAATGCAATTTTCATTTAATTGCATGTTTTTCACGGCCCCAGGAAAGCAAATAAAATTATTGGTCCATTCTAAACAACGTTTGAACTCGTCATAGTTCAAGTCAAAATACAGTTCGTTGTTGTAATCTAACCCTATGTAAGTTTTATGTATTTCTAGACTTTGGGCAGATTTATCCGAGTTTATCTTTGGGACTGGTGTAATATACATTAACGTGTATCTAGTTATCTCTTGTATAGGAAAATAGGAGTAGACTTTTATATGCGTTTTGTTTTCAGATATCTTGGTATCCAGTAATTGTTGTTGAACGATTCTTAAGTTTGATGGTAATTTTCTGTTTGCTAATGATATCAGGTCACTAACGTTCTTAGGTGTCAATACACTGTAAACTGTTGCCTTGGTCAAGTATATTTCTACTAGTCCGTTATAGTAATCCATGATTTCTTCCATGTAATTATATGCTAATTGGTAAGTCTGCATAACACGTATATTTACACTGTTATGGTCGACTGTACTGAACCAATTGTTGTAACTCTCCAAGTAATTTATAACTTGGTTTAATTTAGTTTGGAATCCTATTAGTTTTTGTTCTATTCTTTCTTCAGTTTTGTTGACTTGTGATATTGTTGATATCATAAATTTGGTTTGGTGGTTGGCCGCCTCAATTAACTTTTTTTGGTTTAAATTTAGTGTCTCTATATCTCGGTATGCTTCATCGTTCACCCCGAAGACAGATGTTAGTAATTGTCCCAATATGCCCCTTTTCTTCCTAGTTTGGCTCACTTCTGTCAAATATTCTTTAGTCCGCTCGAACTTTGCTTCTTCTTCTAACAAATGGTGGTGTAATTGCTTGCAAAATGTAGGATTTGTTATTTTTTGGGCATTTGTACATAGTTGACTAAATTGTGACGTCATTCTTTTTATTTTGACAAACTCTTGCTCTAGATGTTGTTTTTTATAATTTATTTCTATCCTGAAAATTCCTCTATCGATGCTTGCTGTGCCGATTCGTTCAACATATAATCCTGGTGGTATCGTTTTTAGGGAGTATGTCGTTGTGGTCGATTCCACTGACCCTATTATTTGTAACATGATCATGAGCAACGCGAGCCATTTGGATATTGTATTACATCGTTTGATGTGTTTAGTTTTATTATTTCTTCGGATTGTTGCGGTATTTGTCTGTACTGTATGCATTGATTCACTATTATTACTACTACTCCTCGTACTCGTTTCGATTGGCAATGGTATTAATGTATGGATTGACCGTTTTTGAGTTGTTCCTGATGATTTTTGAAGTGTCGCTACTCGTGATAAGCCGTCGTTCCCCGTGTGTAACTCTTTTATTTTTGCAAGCGGCCATTTGCTGGGAGACACTTTTTCGTCTTTTATGATTACTAAGCTTCCAACTGTCAAGTTATCTTGGTTAGTTTTCCATTTGTACCTTTGTTGTAGTTGGTGTAAATAATCTTTAGTCCAGCTTTTCCAGAAGTCCTTTTTCATTCTTTGGATCTGTTTCCATCTGTTTATATGATCTGTATTAATTTCCATTAGTGGGTCTGGTACTCCTACTGCTTCTCTTCCTATCAAGAAGTGACTAGGTGTTAACACGACATTGTCGTTTATATCTTCACTTAGTGCACATAGAGGTCTTGTGTTTAAACACGCTTCAATTTGTTGCAAAAACGTGCTCATTTCTTCATAAGTGAGTGTCTGCTCACCTATCACTCTACGCAAATGGTGTTTCATGGATTTTACTCCTGCTTCCCAAATCCCTCCGAAGTGGGGAGATGAAGGAGGAATAAAGTGCCATTGTGTTCCAATCTTGGTCATCGTGTTTTGAAAGTCGTCAGACTGAGTTATGTCTAACATTTCTTTGTATAAATAATTGGCAGTGCCTACGAAATTCGTCGCGTTGTCACTGTACATATGTGATACTGGACCTCTGCGTGCCATAAACCTTTGTAGTGCTGCTATAAACGTTTCTGTTGATAAATCGCCTACTAACTCCAAATGCACTGCTTTCGTAGAAAGGCACACAAAAATCGCAATGTATCCCTTGTAAGATTTATGACCCCTTCCTTTCATTGTTCTCACTGATATTGGTCCAGCGTAATCCACGCCTGAATGACTGAATGGGTATGACTCCGTCACTCTTGGTTTTGGTAATGAGCCCATTTTTTGTGAAGTGGTAGCTGATCTGTATCTAGTACACTTAACACATTTTCTAATGGTACTTTTGACTGCTCGTTTTCCTCCTAGTATCCAATATTTCTGTCGTATATACGTTAGGGTTAAATTGTTGCCTCCATGCAACGTGGATATATGTGCGTCATGAACTATAGTTACTGTAATATGATGGTCATGAGGTAACAGAATTGGGTGCTTTTGATCATATGGTAGTCTTGAGTTCTGAAGTCTTCCTCCTACTCGCAGTAATCCCTCATCATCAATAAATGGATCAAGACATGATAACCTGTTTCCTTTCTTTAATGATTGTCCGGCTTTAATAGTTTTGTACTCCTCAGCAAATACTTCTCGTTGGAATATGACGAGGACCTTCTTAGTTGTCAAGTTTATTTCCATACAACTTAACGGTTTTTTGTATTCTTGTTTATTCACGAGTCTGTAGCAATATGATAGCACTCGTATCATCCTTTGGAAGCTAGAGAACCTTAACCAAATATCGTTTTTTGGTATAATGGTTATATGATAACATCGTTTAATCTCCTCGCAAATCTCTGGTATAGTTTTTGTACACGGAATGTTATCACTTTTCAACCACTCTGGTCCATTCCACCACAGAGACGAGTTTTGTAATTTATTTGGTGCAATACCTCTTGTTATTAGGTCTGCTGGATTTTGTATTGTTTTTACATAATTCCATTTTGCTTGTGGTAATTTTCTTTGTATTTCGGATACTCCGTTGGCGACGAAGGTTTTCCATCGCTCAGCTTCACCTTTAATCCAGCCGAGAGTAATCATTGAGTCAGTCCAACAATAAATATTAGCTACTTCCATTTCAAGTCCAGTTACAACTTTCTCCATCAGTTGGGTTAATAATTCTGCAGCACATAACTCTAGTTTCGGTAGTGTAGTTTTTTGCTTTTTTGGCGCTACCTTTGACTTAGCTTGTAAAAGGGTTACGTCATATTTGTTATTATTGTGTATCCGACAATATATTACTGCACCGTAAGCTTTTTCTGAAGCATCACTGTACCCATGCAGCTCGACTTTGGAATTGCTTGAAAAACAACACCATCTTGGAATGGAAATTTTCTCAATTGCCTTAAGTTGGTTTTGTAGTTCAATCCATCTTGTTCTAATAGCTTCATCTACGGGCTGATCCCACTCAGTGCCATTTGTCCAAAGTTCTTGAATCATGAGTTTCATATTAATGACGACTGGTGCTAACCATCCCAGTGGATCAAATATCTTGGCAATTTCCGATAAAATGAACCGTTTTGTTGGTTTTTCATTTTTATTAATAGTAATTTGAAACCAAAAACTATCATCTAATGGTGACCATAATACCCCTAAGGATTTTCTAGTTTCGTCCAGCGGTAGTTTCATCACCTTGTCGTCTTTGCTTTCATTAGGTATGTTTTCTAACAATTCAGTACTATTAGACGACCATTTTCGTAACTTAAACCCGCCTTTACGTAGCATGTTTATTAAGTTTTCTTGTAAAATTTTGGCTGTCTCAACATTATTATCTCCTGATAAAATATCGTCCACGTAGAAATCCTGAAGAGTTCTTTGGCTGGCTATTGGGTAGTTCGATTTCTCATCAATAGCAAGTTGTTGCAACGTCTTAATCGCTAAATATGGGGCAGCTGCTGTTCCATACGTCACAGTGGTTAACTCGTATTCGTCGATCTTATGTTTCGGAGACTTTCTCCATAATATTCTTTGATATTTGAAGTCTTGTTCGTTTACATTTATGTATCGATACATTTTTTCGATATCCGCCATAAATGCTACTTTGTGTTTACGCCAACGCAATAGTATAACCGGTAAATCCTGTTGTAATCTAGGTCCCGTAAACAAATTGTCGTTTAGGCTTATGTAAGTATTTGACTTGCTCGACGCATCAAACACTACTCGTAGTTTAGTAGTTAGTGAATCTTCTTTGATTACTGGTTGATGTGGTATATAATATTTCCCCTGGTAATAGTCAGTACTAATAACTTTTCTCATATGGCCCATTTCTAGGTACTCATTGAGAAACTCTTGGTACTTTTGCTGTAACTCATTATCTTTGTCAAACTTTCGTTCTAATTGTATTAGTCTTGCAACAGCTTTTTTGCGCGAGTTCCCATAATCTACGTTGTGATTCTTGAATGGGAGTTTTACTGTATAGGTTCCATCTGGATTTCTGATAGTATTTTTTTGGTAATAATTTTCACATGCCCGATCCTCGTTGGATAATTGGTATTTTTCAGGAATTTCTTCTAACTCCCAAAACTTGTTCAATTGTTGTGCTTCTGTAGTACGTGTCATCATACTTATCACTGTATTAGTGTTAGTAGTGGTGCCGCAAAAACCGGACAAAATCCACCCAAACTCGGTATTTTGAGCGATTATTCCGTCTTGAATCTTGTATAGCCCATTTAGCAGTAAATTGCTATATTCTTGAGCCCCCAATATTATATTTATTGGTCCTTTTTTATAGTAAGTTGGATCGGCAATCAGTTTATTTTGCAAATAATCTGATTTTAGTTCTGGTACATTTTTCTCTGGTAAACAGCCAGTTAGTTTTGGTAGTATTATAAGTGTGACTGGTAACCTATATTCACTTGGAAATCTTGGTTGCAGCGTAACATTGATAGAGTTCTTTGATGTTTTAGGTTTCTCGTCAGCAATCCCGATTACTTCCGTATGTATTTTAATACGTGGGTACGACAACAGTTGGGCCACCTCTTCTGTGCAGAATGATGCTTCTGAACCTTGGTCACACAGGACCCTTAGTAAGTGCGGTGTCCCATCCGACGAATGAATTTTTATTAAGGCTGTCGCTAGTAACGTGGTTTTTGGTATATTTGTTTTGTTTATAGTAGACATATTAGACACCGTTTTCGTCATGGTTTTATTTTTATCTGAGGTTGACAAGTCGTCCTTGTTTGATTCACTCTTTGCGCTCGTACTTTTATTATTGATGTGGTGTAGATAGGAATGATGACCTCTTTTCCCACAGTATCCGCAACTTTTATTGCTGTGACATTTTATCGACGTTTCATGAGTCAAACAATTCTTGCACATCTGTTTTTCGTATACAATTTTATTGCGATCTTGCACCGATAACTTTTTAAAACTAGCACACTGATAAATGCCGTGTTCGTGACTTTGGCAAAACCAGCAACTATGTTTATCCGTTTGTTTTGTTGTTGAATTTGATGATTCATAACGCGACCTGTGAGTAGATAATTCTTCCTTCCAAGTGTTTGAGGTTTCGAGACACTTGAACCTTTTTTCTAAAAATTGCATCATAGCCGAAAATTCCTGCATCTTGTTAGGCTCTTCTAATTGCTGCTCGTATTTTTCATCAGTTTCTGAGTCCCATATTCTACTGAGTATTCTTGTCAAAATCGGGTCCCAAGTTGAAATGTTGATATTTTGACTTTTTAGCGCTTCTAGGTTTTCGTTGATAGTGTCATGTAGATTTCTTAAGTTTGAGGCATTGCTTTTCTTTATTTTCGGCATACTTAGAATATTATCAATATGCTTAGTAACAATCATTCTTTCATTTTTGTACCGCCTTGTCAGCAGACTCCACGCAGTTATATAATTAGCGTCACACACGGTTAAATGCTTGATCAGCTTAGCGGCGTCACCTCGCACATGTGTTTTTAAGTACTGCATTTTTTCTGTGTCACTTAACGATCTGTCTTCGTGTACTATTTTCAAGAATAAGTCATAAAATGAATTCCATGACTCATAACTTCCGCTAAACGTAGGAATGATTATTTTTGGTAATTTGACCGATGTTTTATTGACGGTGTTACTAGAATTCTGTCCTATTTTTGCTAATAATTTTTCCATCACAAGATCAAATTCTATTTGAGTTTTCTCAAACATATTCTCTTGGAAATAGCTGTGTTCCAGCGTACTATTTTCCAATAAGATTAGTAAATGTGTTTCTTCAATTTCTTGCCACTGTTTTTGCAAAGTGGAAATCAACGACTCTAAATACCAACTCGCTTTTTCTTCAGTTACCGATTGAACTGCCGTCTGTAATCTCTTCTGAATTTGATTAACCCGAAATAGTTGAATAAATAGTTTGGGTGAACTAACGCTTTCTTCTTCTTCCGTTTCTATATCTTTTGGTTCATATAGTTGGTTTACTACCTGTAGTCGATTCTCACACATTAACAGGTATTCAATTGCCTGTGTATACTGTGTATTAATTGAGCCAAAGTAGTTGGTAGTGATATATTTGTATCCGGCTCGAAGGACCAAAATGTACGCACCGGGGTTAAGGCTTGTAACGTCCGTTATTCCTAATGCGCACAGTGTGGCTACGTACAAACCAATTGAGCTTGGTACTTTGAACTACCTAAGACTCTACTGACCCGACCTAGCCCAATCGCGATACCCTAGCAACCTAATTACCCTAGTTCCCTAACCTACCATACAAACCATACCAATTTACCAGAGGGAAGTCTGTTACAAGTAGACCTACGGTAACAGACGGAATTTGGGTAGGAATAGGGTTTGCGTACGAAGTGCAATGTACACAGGAAATGATTTTCACTGCCAATCCCACAGACTCATAGGATTGATTACGGCTAAGGGTGTCTTGGCCACAGTGAGGGAGTAACGGAAGATGAATCAAACTCGGCTCCAACTTGATGACTAATTTATTATGGTTATTATTCTTATTATATACAGATTTTGGGCTCAATACACATTGATGCCTATTTACATGTGTGTTGTATGTGTATTGAGCCGATGAGGCGAAGATCTAGTAGGTCACTTCTTAGCGCTGACGGTGTGTTGGTGTTGCCGGTGCGCGGAGCGAATGTATGTCGCTGACGCTGCACTGCTGTTGCTAGTGACCATGTTCAAGGTTGAACACTTTCTATTACCTTTATGTCGAGTTTGGTGAACAAGTACAGTCAGGAATGTAAATTAAAAGCCAATGGCATAAAAACATAATAATATTAATACAAGTATAGGTGAAGATTACCTAAAAAAGGAAGCTCTCTGCTTGCATGGTTTAAAGTAACCTAACACCTAACACGAACCTAACCTGTCCGTGTCGGGGTGCCCACAAGTCCCGAGCTCGCTTCGCTCGCTCTTGGATCCCAAGTTCTCCTAATAACTAAACTATCCTTGTCGGGGTACCTTTTTTGTGTAAAAATTGATTCTAAATTATGTGCATGTATTCATTTCATTGGACGTGACTGTACTCCTAAAATATGATATAATTAAACTCGACATAAAGGTAATAGAAGCGTGGTAAATAAACTCGGCGTAAAGGGAATAGAAACGGGACAGAAAACTAAACTCGACATAGGGGTAATAGAAGCGAGACAAGGTTTTCGGCTCGACGTAACGGGACTCGACATAAAGGGAATCAACCGTATGGATCAAGTATGGACAAACGTATTTTAACTTCTTTTTAATCGACATAATTACTAATAGTTAATTTTTCAAAAACCGCTTGTCTGATTTCGATAAAAATTATATGGGATCATTTGGAAAGTATATTTGCCCTTTCCAACAAAAAAAGATTTTTTCAAATCGGTTGGCAAACGACGGAGTTATGCGCGAACTAACATAAAAAAATACAAACATCCGGATTGAGAACCTCCTCCTTTTTTGAAGTCGGTTAAAAGTGAGATTGTTTGTTGCGAATCGCGGGCAAAAACTAGTCCACAAATTAATACCAATGTAGTGCCAGTGGTTCTAACTACATAATCACAACTTTTCGCGCAAAACAGCGATCATTGCCAAGTCTTCAGAGCGTGAAGCTGTATTGCACTCGAGGGAGTTTTGCAGTTAGCGATGGCAGTCCGGAAAACCGGATACGGTGATCCGGCGGATTAATGTACTCTTACCGGATCCGCTACCGATTTACCGGATCAGGGACCGGTAGCTCTATCATGACTTTTCCCGTTTTTGTGAAGTAAAGTAAACATGTATGGAACTTTGACGAAAATTAAAGGAAAAATTAGTTTCAAAATTAGTTCCTCATTTGTACGCTAGAAGCTCTTCATTTTTCCATACACTAAACGAAGTAAAGGGCGCTACATACGGCCAAGATACCGTAATATTCTTAAGATACAATATCGCTCGCCATACAATTAAATCTTACAATACGAAATTATGAAATAAGTATTAACTTCGTCGTGTATAATTGTCCATTGAATTGTATGGCAAGCGATATTGTATCTTAAGATAAATTAATATAATAGTATTTCAGCCGAGTGTAGCGTTCTTATAGCTTTAAGAACCTATGCTATGCTGTAAAAAAACTTTTTCAAAAAAAAAAGTAACCGCCTTCAAAAACAACCACAAAAAGGGGTAAGTAAAATAACCTTCAAAACTTTTCTTTCGGAAGTCGGTGACTTTTTTTTATTAATTTCATTGTCTTTTTGCCACCGACTTCCGAAAGAAAAGTTTTGAAGGTTATTTTACCCTTTTTTGTGGTTGTTTTTGAAGGCGGTTACTTTTTTTTTTGAAAACGTTTTTATTTTACTCTTTTTAGTTTAAATAATCAACCAGAATTCTTGTCAAATACGAGTACATCATTTTCTTACATGAGCACTAGAATTTTGTAATTCGTAACACCGGTATTATCATCGTTAAAATCTCTTACATTCATAATTCCCTATCTCAAAAACTACTGAACCGATTTTGATGAAACTTGCAGTATTCCCTAAGTTGAGCGATACCTAGTACAAAAAAAAAGAATTACTTAAATCGGACTTGTGGTTTCGGAGATATGCGAACACAAACATAATTTACTAAATCAGTCGATGCCAAGTCCTTACTAGAGGAGTTGTACCTTCCATCATCAGCTCAGCTACATGAGATGATGATGACCATACTTAAATATGCAAATACTTAAATTACTTTCATAAAATTTGCGAAAAACGATGTGTAGGCCTATAAAATTTGAGGGTTGCCCTCGATTTCTCCAGGATCCAATCATCAGATCCTGACATGGTGACAATGGGACCACTCCTGAAGTATCTCCTTTCGAACAAAAAAAGAATTTTGAAAATCGGTCCACAGTTGGCGGAGTAATCGCGTAATAAACACACAAAAAAAAAAAAACAGAAAAAAAAACATACCTTCGAATTGATAACCTCCTTCTTTTTGAAGTCGGTTAATGATTAAATACAGAAATCTTGTGGTAAGGCCTCTGATCGGGTAATTGTAATTCGCAGGCTCAGTTTTTTTTTACGTCTTTCAATTCACATGTTTTGTAAATGCAGTCCATGACTGAACGAAAAAAAAAAGAAAAAAATTAGCTCAATTCAGCCGGATTCGCCCGTACTGAGCCGGTTTGATGAAAATCCGACCGGATTTCTAAAATAAAGCCGGCGTGCAATCCCAAATTCCCAATTGGACCAAGTCGGACTAAAATTTTTGTGTCAGCTGAATTTTTTATAGCGAGGCAAGTTTTAGTGGGTCGACTAAATAGTGCAGTTTCATGAAATATTTACTTGGAAGGTTTAAATAGAATTGCCTGAAAATTTTGGCGAGGTGGCTGCAAATAAATACGGCGGCTTTATAACCGACTTCAGAAAAAAGGAGGAAATTTCAATTCGCCGTAATCTTTTTGTTCCCCGTTTTTTCGGTAACGCCTGGACCGATTTGAATATTTTTTCTTTTGTTTGAAAGGGTATACTTTACAGATGGTTCCATAGTAATCAGGTCAAGATCTGATGACGGGATCTTGGAGAAATCGAGGGAACTCTTCAATACATAACAGTAAATCAATGGCGATTACTGCTATCGCATATCTATGCAGTGTTTACGCAATCAGGCACTATTGGATCTATGTATACAGACTTTAGAACTCCTGATTAAAGTAACGACTGTCAAAGATCTACAAATGACAGCCGGGACCAACGGCTTTTTTACGTGCTTTCCGAGACACGGAGGAAACTCGCTATGACAGATGGTCACCTATCCACAGACCAACTTAGCAGCAAGCGCAAGGCTAAACATTAAGGGTCGACCTGAGCGATACACAAGAATTAAGTAAAAGCAAAATCTTTGCTGCTCGTAATATAATTATGTATTCATATGTGTATAATATTCTCATAAATCGTAGCCAATGTGAGACAGGAACTTTTCGTAATAGACATGACAAAAATAACAAATAATGGTAACTTTTGCAAGCGTCATAAAAGTTACAGATCTTTTGAATTTTGTTACAATAGTGTCCGACCGAACCAGTTTCAGTAGTAGAGCAGTGGTGGCCCAGTGCCAGGACACTAACTCCCTAAGTCTTATTACACCACTCTTATTTAGGGTTAGGGTCCCTCAAAATTGGGTGGTTTAATAAGGCCTTAATGGTGCGGGCTTGCGGTTTACCCGCGCGAGTAACATATAATTATATGCGCAAGCTACTTGATCAAGCTACCCGCGGGGTGCTTGTACACGGCGCATGTAGCTTGAGCATGTTGAGGCACTTGCGCGGGTTACATGCGCCGTGTACAAGCACCCTTACTCACAGCCTTACTCAAAGATATTGTCTTTGGTTCCAGGTGTTAACTCCATAAAGATGGCTGACAGCAGTGTTGTAACAATGGATTCGGACTCTCACATCAGTCACCATTTCTCTTAATCTGGTAAGACTTTTAATGTTGACAGGTCTTGACAGGCCTGTTGGTCTAGTGGTTAATGACCCTGACTGCTATGCCGGAGTCGTGGGTTCGATTCCCACCCAGGACAAATGTTTGTGTGATGAGCACGATCATTTGTTCTGTGTCTGGCTGTAATTTATCTATAATATGTATGTATTTAGAAATATATAAGTATGTTTATCAGTTGTCTAGTACCCACAACACAAGCTCTGCTTAGCTTGGGACTAGATGGCGTTGTGTGATAGTTGTGGAATATTATTATTATTATATTATATTTTGGAATAATAAATTCTCACATTATATTATCGAAATTACCAATTAGCATACCAGCACCCCTAGACCAAGGGCATGCGGACGGCGAGTAATAGGCGACTCGCTGTCCGATCATGGACCATGCCAGGGCTAAAGCCTGCCGGGGTCGAGGGACTATCAGGTAACCATGTTCCCGGAACGTAAAGGCTATTGAAGCACCCCTTGGATTTTAGTCAGTACAAGTCTGACAGTCCCTCCTGCCCTGCCCTGGGTTGGAGGACTCATTTGATGATTAAACCACCTAAAAAATGTCAGTAGTCTTTAAAAGATTTTCAACTTTATGCTTCTCAGAATAACGTTGAAAATACAAAGTACTTTTTGTGAAACTTTATTTGCCCAGTGAGCCTAAAAAAGTAGCATATAGTTCCAAAAATATCCACAGTGTCACACAATTCAAAGCAACAACAACTAACATACTTCCCTCTCTCTCTTCCCCAGCAAGCAAGAGCGCTGTGCGAGCGAGACAACGTCATGCATCCATCCAGTAGGTGACGCTGTCGACGACACCCGCGGAACATGTCATGGGACTCCATAGAGTCGCGCGACTTCCTAGGGTAAGTTATATATCGGAGGACACGGTGGAGCATATGGTGCAGGACTGCCCCGCTTGGGCAGAGCACCGCCGTGTCCTCACGGCAGCGATAGGCGGAGACATCTCGCGCCCGGCATTGGTCGAGGCCATGCTGCGGGGCGAGACGGAATGGGAAGCGGTCGCCTCCTGCTGTGAAGCAGTCATGCTCGCGAAGGAGGAGGCGGGCCGCGTGAGAGAGAGGACAGCGTCCTCCTCACAGCCCAGCCGCAGTGGTAGACGCCCACGGCGACAGACGTCGATAGACGATCTCCAGCCACCGTAGGCGCGGGTATGAGAGGGGCGAGTAATGGGCGACTCGCTGTCTGATCATGGATAATGCCCGGGTCGACGGCGCGTTGTGTTTCACGCGCGCCTCAAAGAGTGTTAGCACGATATCGGGGCCCCTCTAGAGGGCCAGAGCCTGCCGAGGTCGTGGGACTAACGAATACCGTGACCATGGAACGTAAAGGGAACGTGAAGGACAAGGACAGGTTTGAATTAAGCATATTCAAATTTACTCGCAGCAAAAAAAAACTCGCAGCGATAATGTCGCTGTGTGTGACTATTGTAAACGTGTCGTGGGACTAACGAATACCGTGAACCTGGAACGTAAAGGGCTATTCAACGACACAGTGGATTTTAGTCAGTACAAGTCTGACAGTCCCTCCTGCCCTGCCCTGGGTAGGAGGACTCATTTGTTGATTTTACAACGTAAAATAAATGAGTTGTTCTGTTGCAGCGGGGTGCCGGCGCACCAGTTGTCGGCGACACGTCTGCTGAGCTCACCAGACCCTTCAAGACACCACCTCGATGAGCCAACAGGTAGGTACAGCTATCAGTCAATCAGCTCTGCACGCTTACAGCATCGTCCCAACTCTGTATTGTTTAAAATTCCTTCTATGAGCCCCCTCCAAAGTTGCAAAGTCTTATCGTGATGACCAAGAAATACCAATGTGTCTTTTTCGATGTATGTGTTACGGCTAATTCCCGTAACGGCTAATTCCCCGGAGGATCTCGTGGCTATATAACTACAGCCGCACAGGCCGATCTTCCGGGTTAAGCCGCGCTTGCCGAGGTTGGTCTGTGGATGGGTGACCATCTGTCATAGCGAGTTTCCTCCGTGCCTCGGAAAGCACGTAAAGCCGTTGGTCCCGGCTGCCATTTGTAGATCTTTGACAGTTGTTACTGTTAGTCAGAAGCTCATAAGTCTGACAACCAGTCCTACCATGGGGTATCGTATTACCCAGTTACTGGGTTGTGGAAGTCCGAAAGTCAGTCGCTCTATGTAAAATACTGATATTTAGCTGCATCCTGTTTGACTGGAAGCCGAACCCAATATAGTTGAGAAAAAGGCTAGGCAGATGATGAACATTTTACTAGCAGTCCGTCCCGACTTCGCAAAATATTTTTTTTTGTGGGACACTGCTTTGTAGAACTGAATGCCTATTTTTGATTTGAGTGTGTGTTAACCTAGTAACTACATACATTTTGCTCCCATGCCAGCATCCGGGCTTTTGGATGAGAACCAAGACATCGGCCTACCCGACGGTAAGTATTCCTCATCATCATCATCATCACCATCTTTCTACACTTATCCCATTCCACTTGTCGTCGTCTGGTCTGGTCTGGTCGTTGCAACACGTTTTCTTCTTCCATTTTCCCCTGTCAGACTTCACGGCACGGCATCATTACCTTCATTTTTTTCGTTTATTAAACTAAGTAACTATTTATTCAAGTCAAGTTCAAGTGTAAAGTATAGGTACATTTCTGGAAACAGAAACTGTTATAACAACGATATTTTGATGAATAAAATTAATAAACTTCATACACAGAGGCATTTTTTCAATTTTCCTTATAATAAACGCTATCTTTAAGACTGCCTTTCGATTAGAAATCAGCGGGTTCGATTTCTGGCAAGAATTATTGATTTTTCTAAAATCCAATGATGCAGTTTTGGTTTTCGTCTCGAGACTCCTTTCAGCCATCTATGCCCAGTTGAATTAACTACGCTGTGATCATAATACAAAAATCTTGTGATAAGGTCTGTTAGCGTCACAAATAGTAGTAAAGGTGTCTGATTTACGCTGAGTGGATCAAGAAAGATCATCGACTTGTTTCTTCCATCTCTTTCCCAGAAGTATACCCGTTCTCGGAAGACTACAGAGGCGGCGGCGGGGGCGGGTCGGCGCGTAACGGCACCCTGCGCTGGGGCGCGCGCTTCGGGCCCGCGCACCGCCCCCCCGCCGCTGGCCTGCTCGACTGCTTCAGAGCTTGTCGGTCCCGGCTGGATCAGTATCTCGCTAGGAGGAAGGTGAGTGTTTAAGTGCCCATTCGCACGGGCGCTTTTATTCGGGCGTTAAAAAAGCGCAGACGCGACGCCACGCCAAACCGCAACCAATTAGGTGCTATAATCACAACATCTCAATTAGGGATAGGTATCTTTCGACTAGGCAAACTTTCTTCTTTCAGCAGTGGTGGCCCAGTGTTACGACTTACGAATTGTAGGTCGAGGGTTTGAACCTAGCCAGGCGCATTACTTTGCTCTCAAAACGGTGAAGGAAAATATCGTGAGGAAACCATCAAATTCGAAGACGTGTGACTTCTACCAAGTCCTCTCACAGAGAGGAGACCTGTGTCCCAGCAGTGGGAACTTTATAGGCTAATGATGATGATGCAAACTTTCTTCTTTCTACCTCCAGATCGAGCGAGGAGTCCGTCTGTACGGCCAGAACGAACAGCGGTTAGCGGTCAAGGTGTGGCTGTCAGCGCTCCGCGGTGTGAGACATAGAAGTGACAAGTTCGCGCTGTTAGGACATCTGTACCAGGCGTATATGGACTTCGGGAAGTATAGGTAAGTGCCTCATCATTCTCCAGGAGTCTTTAGTATGGCCAGAGCGAGCAGCGGCTAGGGGTCCAAGGTGTGGCTGTCAGCGCTCCGCGGTGTGAGACACAGAAGTGACAAGTTCGCACTGTTAGGACATCTGAACCAGGCGTATATGGACTTCGGGAAGTATAGGTAAGTGCCTCATCAGCGACATAAGCCTTGGGGCGGCCTGTAGCTTTCTGTACTTTTAGTTTGATGAAGGTTATGCCACCTAGTTCTCCGCCTGGAATATACCGTGATCTCGGCAGAACGGTTGTCTCGTCGATGCAGCTGCCGCGTGGGCGTCTTCGTCATAGTCCGCTTGACGGCTTTGTCGGCGATCCTTTCCGTGTCTCCACATATTTTTGGGGGAGGCTATCTTTAATCTGCGGCGATCGCTGGGCTATATATATAGTGCCAAACAATTTTTACAGTGTTCCTGTCGTTGCGCAGGAGTTCCAACTCCTTCTGAGTAAGACCACACCATATTAGGTCTCATCTGAGCTAGATTGTGGCCAAGAGAATACGTATTATTTTTTATCGCCATCATGTCTTTTGCTGGACTTTTCGCATAATTCGGTTCCCGCGTACTTCACAAGTACATCCTCTTATGCCGGATCCACACGGTTGGCAAACCTCGACAAGCCTTCACAAATACAAACGTGTGTATAGAGCGTTTGGCTTGGCTTGCGTGAGTTTGCATGCGCTTGGAGGCAATCCGATAGAGTGTCGGTTTTTTGACACAAATCAAAGGGAGTTTGCCGCAAGCGCTTGCGAAGCATCCGTACATACAGGGCAAACAACAAATTACAACTTGCTGTCTGGATACTTATCGCTTTTAGTGACCGTATTTAAATCAGTAGGTGAGATGTTCAGCAATTCATAACCGAGAGTGCTCAATCAAAAGTTGTTTACTATTAAACTTTCCAGAAATATTAATTACCCACCCACTGATGGTACGTGCAAACTCGCAGTTCGAATGCCAAAAACGTTTTACGAACGTCATAATCATAAACAACCGGACAGTGATTGGTGCACGCTGGCCCACGCCCTGTCTTTGACGTACAAATCAAGATGGCGGCGATCATCTGTCATGTAAATGTCACACATTTGATACCTACGAATGCATTGATCAGAATTTGTTTAAATGGTACTGCGATGCTTTCCTAAGAATAATAATCTCTGACGGTATGCGAGCACAAGTGCGTGACGTACCTAAACTAAATACACCAATTACTTTAGGGCTGGGCAATTAAGTTCAGTCTTACTTACGTTAAGGCCACAGTATCTAACTAACGGCATTTCCAGTTATTTTTGCAGGAATTTTCGGGATAAATCATAGACTGTCACTGTCTTTAAATCACAGATTATAGAATGTCCAAATTCTTAGGAAGCCATTGTAATTGAAGTCAAAAAGACGTCACACACGCCGGCCGTTCTGTTTCCATGTTCCGTGTGACGTCTACGCCGCGTTAGCGCAGCGTTCAATTTACTCCGGAGCACCTCCGGATGAAAAGCTGCAAGAACGCGACGCGTGCACCGCGTTGTCGCGGCGTCTGCGCTGCGCATACGTTTATTGAACGCCTACACTGGATAAACGCTAGTGTGAAGGCGCTCTTAACAGTTTAAAATCTCAAAAAATGAACCTATAAGATTGGCAGTAGTTTATCTAAATGTAATAGATACCTATACAGCTGCATTAGATTTGATTAAAACTCCTAAAAATACATCGTGTGTAAATATTATTACAAAATCCATTTCTATCTAGTATTTCTTCAAAAACTTCCGCATAGGACCGCAAATTGTTACGACTACATTACTATAAAATAAATTGCCTTCTACTACGCTACGCTATAGTTTTGGCAAGATATCAAGAGATATTGCTCGTTTATGCTATGTTACAGATAATATTTGGCAACGAGCCAGAAAAGTTTAGCAACGTAAAAGTTTCGATTTGATTATTTTATTGCATGGGCTGCTGGCTGAATGGAAACATAACAGTGTTTTTTTTTTGTTGAATTGTAGAAGTTACGATGAGTTTTTTTTTGTCTCACAATAACAACACAACTACAACTAGATACTGTAGGCCATTCAAATTTTTTCGAGCTTTTAGCGAACCCACGCCCACGGTACAGCTTGACATAAAACTGTAGAAAACCGGAAGTCGCCACTGTCTTCGCGCTACCTACCAGCACTTTGAATGATTTTATTTTATTATTTTTCACTTATTACGGTAGTTTTATGGCACAATAATAAATCTAACAAACCTGCGGTCTTTGTTTACATCAAATATCAAAGACTTTAAAACGTTGTCAGAAACAAAAAGATTAGTTCCGTTTCAATCCGTTCTGGCCAAGCAGTATGTCATCCAATCACCGAGCCGTGAGTTACGGAGGGACGGTTCTCACGTGAACAGAACCTTTTTTTATCGTGGTAAAATCATCAAATGAGTCCTCTCACCC
This sequence comes from Agrotis clavis, assembly GCA_954870645.1. Taxonomy (NCBI): domain Eukaryota; kingdom Metazoa; phylum Arthropoda; class Insecta; order Lepidoptera; family Noctuidae; genus Agrotis; species Agrotis clavis. Next base: position 65,007 of record CATPAA010000023.1, read on the forward strand.
AGGGCGGGACGGGATTATCAGACTTGTACTGACTAGGGGCGGTCACATACATCAGTTTTCCTGATCAGAAATCCTGATCCGCTTTTCAAAATCTCTACGTCAAGTTATCGAATGTGAACAACACACAAAACATACACACACATTTGTATGAATTCACTGCGTTCGGATGGAAAACGGATCAGGATTCCAGATCAGGAAAACTGATGTAGTGGCCGCCCTAAAATACACGGTCTTCTTCTTGACCAATACGTAGCTACCCGCACAGGGGCCGTATTACAAGTTTACAACGTCTTACAACCATGCTTGTTCCAGTGAGTGAACGCGATGGCGCTAGACGACTTGTGTAGCTCTGTCACTTTCACTAGCTAAAACTAGCCTGTTTGTAATACGGCCGCAGCTTTGTCATTTGCCTCGTTTAAATAAGCAGCAGCTCCAAAATTCCCACACGATTTAGTGACGAAATAAGTTGTAACAAAGTGTTTATGAGTGCTAATAAAACCTTTTAACTATTAATTAATGTGTATTATTTTATTTAATGGAACTAGTTTGGGTTTACACCAGGGGCAGTGTGAAAATTACCGGGCCATGGCAAAACAACGTTTGGCAAATACTGCTTTAGTGCCTCTAAATAGTACAAAAGTAAGATTCATATCTTTTGCAGAGAATCTCTGGAGTTCGCGAACCGTCAGCTGGGTATATCTGAAGAGTTGGACTCCGCGCCGATGAGGGCTGAGGCGTATCTCAACCTGGCTAGAGCACACCAGACCTTGGGAGGACTTGACAGGTATGTAGCATTTCACCAGCTCATTATAGCCTATGCTCCTATCTCAGTATAAGTTTTTGAGGGTACTACCACACCTACAAAATAACTTTTCTTTCGAAAGTCGATGACTTTGTTTTTTATTTTCATTGACTTTTTTGCCACCGACTTTCGAAAGAAAAGTTATTTTGTAGGTTATTTTAAACTTTTATGTGGTTGTTTATGAAGACGGTTACATTTTTTTAAAAAAAGGTTTTATTATATTCAACCCCATAATTTTCTCACATGTGCACTAGAATTTTGTAATCCGTAGCACCGGTAATAACATCGCCCTTGTTTGTACACAACAATGAGCTAACAATAAAAACTACTGAATCAAACTAAATGAAAATTTTATGGGATCAAATGGCAGGTATACTGTATCGAACAAAAAAATAATCGTCGAAATCGGTCCAGAAACCTCGGAGTAATCGGTATAGGCAATGCTGATACTTCTTTTTGTTGATTTTTCAAAAAGCGCTAGTCCGATTTCGATAAAATTTTAATGAGACCATTCGGGAAGTAAACCCTATTCAACATAAAAAGAATTTTTAAAATCGTTAAGTGACGGAGTTATGCCCGAAAAAACATATAATAATAATAATAATAAGCCTTTATTTCCAGATCTTATTTTACACAATACATAATGAAATTAGTCCCATTCTATTATCCGGGCCTTGGCAACCCTTTGCAGATCCGTTTGTCCTTCGACAAAGGCCTCCTCCGACCTTTTCCACTCTCGTCTCTCCATAGCCACTCTGCTCCATGTTGTTCCTGCCACTTGTCTAATGTCATCGTCCCATCTTCTTTGAGGTCGACCTCTTTTCCTTTGGCCTTCTCGGGGGTACCATTGTGTGACAATCTTGCTCCATTTTTCTCTGCCTCGTATCATGTGACCTGCCCAACGCCACTTCATCCTTCTGATTTTGTAGGTTATATCTTGGACTTTGGTGTTCTTCCTTATCACTTGGTTTTTCGGTCTGTCTGATTTCCTTATTCTTAACATACTCCTCTCCATTGCGTGCTGACATACTGCAAGTTTATGTACGGTGGAATGTGTCAGACCCCATGTTTGACAGCCGTATGTTAGGACTGGTAGTATACAGGTGTTGAATAATTTGCCCTTTGTGCGTATATGAAGCTTTTCGTCTTTCATTACCTCTCTCAGAGCCCAGTACCTTCTCCAGCCATTGGCTATTCTTCTCTCAATTTCTTTATTTATAGAGTCCTTTGGTGACATGATTTGACCTAAGTAAATGTGTTCTTCTGCGTATTCAATTGGTGTGGTGCCGATCTTTATTATGTTCTTTTCCCCGTTTGTAATTAGTCTCGTCTTCTCAGGGTTTAATTTGAGACCCAGTTTTTCACTTTCCGATGCCAATTCATTTATCATCTTATTTACTTCCTGTGATGATCTAGCAAACAACACAATGTCGTCAGCGAATCTTAAATGTTGCAGTAAGTGTCCATCTACGTTGATTCCTAGACCTTCCCAACTCAGATTCCTAAATATTGATTCCAGGACCGCAGAGAAAAGTTTTGGCGAGAGAGGGTCTCCCTGTCTAACGCCTTTTTCTATTCTGAATAATTCTCCTTTCTTTTCTAATTTGATTCTCGCCATGCCATGTTTATATATATTTCTTATTATTCTTATATACTTATGTTCTATTCCTTGGTCCTTTAATGTCTCCCATATCTTTTGGTGAAATAAAGAGTCGAAAGCCTTGCTGTAATCGATAAACGCTATATAGTAAGTAAGCCGGTATTCCTTGTACTTCTCTATCACTTGTCGCACTACATGTATGTGATCTGTCACTGAATAGTCTCTGCGAAATCCTGCTTGTTCAATGGGCTGGTGTTCGTCTAATTTCGCCTCCATACGTCTCAGCAAAATTTTTGCGAATATCTTGTATACATTGGAGATAAGACTAATAGGGCGATAATTTCCTATATCATATTGGTCCCCCTTTTTATACAGCAGTATTATGTTGGACTCGGCCCATTGTTTTGGTACAATTTCTGTGTTGATTATGTCATTAAACATATCTGTGAGGATGGGTACCAATACAGCTTTGGTTTGTCTTAAGAACTCGTTACTTATACCATCTGGTCCGGGTGCTTTCTCCATGGCTTGGGAATCTATGGCTTTTTCAACCTCACCTTGTAGCAGACTAGAAATTTCGGACATATCTGTTAGATCAGTCTCTCTTCTTACGACGCTGTCTTCATATAAGCTCTTATAGTAGGTTGTGGCTATTTCTAGTATATTTTGCCTACCCCGATTCCATTTGCCTTTGTCGTTTTTAATTTTCACGATCCAGTCCTTAGTATTAGTTATTTCTTTGTAAGCTTTCTTGACACCACCTGTCTTAATTATGTGTATTTCTATGGATTCCATCCTGTTTTGTTTTCTGTCTTTCCTTATACTTTCCTTTATACTTTTGTTTAGGTTTGCTAACTGCTTCCTTTTGTCTTTTGTAATTTTTGTTCCAATTAAGTTTTTCCTTTGCTCTAGTAGGTTTATTGAGGTGTCTGTCAACCATTTTCTTGGACCTTTAACGTTATTTGTGACTTGTTTTGTAGACAATTTGATTGCTTCCTCTATCCAGTTGTATTTTTCCTGCACTTCTATATTCGTACCCTTAGTTTTAGAATCGTCCAGTTTGGTTTTTAAGGAATTCAGTGTTTGTTCCACATGGTTTCTGTCAATTCTGTCCATTTTTGCATAGACTGGTGCAGGTCTTGGCCTGGGTTTTTTGGGTTGGGTTGGGTTGGGTCAATTTCATTCTTTGTTCTGCCATCGGGAGAAATCCAGGTCCACATTTTGTTTTTGTTTTTCTTGTATACAGTGTTAAGTATGGTTAGATTATTTTCTAATGCAAAATTTACTGCCCTTTCACCATTTTTGGTTCTAATTTTATTGCTGTATGTATATGGCCCCAGAGCCGTATGTTCGCATGCGCGTCTTTCCCCTATTTGCCCATTGTAGTCACCCATCACTATCAAATTTTTGTGTGCGTGTTCTTGAATAGTTTCGTTGAGGTCGTGGTAGAACTTATCTGTTGTTTCTCTGTCTGCTTGTTCAGTGGGTGCATATATTTGTACAACAGACCAAGGGTCCTTATATCCTGGTAGTTTTAGATTTACCATTGCTATGCGGTCTGAGATCCCTATGAAACTATGTATGTCATTTTCAAGGTGTTTTTTGATGATGAATCCTACTCCATACTGACCTGGGATTTCACCTATATGGTAAAATATGTAGTCCTGGTGGGCCACTATGCTCTCTCCCGTTCTTCTAACTTCACTTAGTCCCACAATGTCCCATTTGAGTTGTTCTAGAGCATAAGTGAGTTCTGTAAAGTTTTCTTCTGCTTTTAGTGAAAGGACATTCAGGGCGGCAATGAATATCTTTGATTTGTGGTTTTCTTTTACTGGTTTCAATGTTGGTTGATTTTTTGAGTATAGTTTATTTTTGTGGCATTCGCTAATATTTGATTTGTTTTTTGTTGGAGGGTGGTGGTCTATTTCCCCACGCTGACCAGACGTGTTGGGGAAAGGTTTCCGGTGGGTTTTTGATTGCTATTGTGTATCTTGTGTAGAAGAGAGTTTGGAACATGAGTTTGTTCTTGTTCTCATAATATCAAATGCATTAAGCCGACCATCTTCAGTAATATTTATTGTTCGTTGTTTTCTAGGTTGCATTTTGGGTGTGGTTGAATTCTCTCTTTTCCTTTTCTCGTTAGAGTTTTTCTCTTTGATTACTAATTTATCATATTTAAAGAATGCTATATTCCCTTTGTTCCTTTCTTCTTCTAATCTGGGTTGTAACTGTTTTCTTTTCTCTATAATCTCTTTAGGGAGATCTTCTTTAATGTTTATTCCAGCGGGCAAATTCTTTTTGTTCATCAAAATAAGTTGTTTTTTCCATGTCGAAGTAAGTTGTGCAAGAACTGGACGTGTTTTGTTCTCTTTTTTTCCTAGTCTATAGGCAGTGGCTATTTCTTGGCAATCTACATGAATATCTGCTGCAGCGAGGTTATCTTTTATGCTTTGTACCAGTTCGCATTGACCCCGTTCGGTTTCTTCTATTCCAAAAACTATTATATTCCGGTCACGTTTTCCTCTTTCCAATAGTTTTACTTTCTCCTCTAGATTGTCTATCCGAGATTTGAGAAGTGCGTTTTCTTCCAGAAGGTGGCTCATCTTTTCATCCAGAGCTTCCATAACATTGTTTGTTATTGTTATAGTTTGTTGGTTAAGTCTTTCGTCGATTTTGCTTAACAGTAGATTTATGTCCATTTCTACGGTTTTCGGACGAAACTTTTGGTAGATTTTTCGTTTGATATGGCAACACTTAGAGTGATCTGTCGGTCTGACACTGACAGTACGTACTGACACTTCGTTTAAAGTGAGTTGTCTATGGTACGGCACTGTTTTGAGGTTATGTCGGTTTGCACTTAGACGAAGGAATTCACTTTAATAAAGAACTGTTTTGCCGGGTATCTTCCTTATTTGAACTTTCTGGAGTTTTAAGTTTACACTTGACACTATTTGGCTTCGATTTTCGATGTTTTGACTCGATTTTTTATTATTTTTTACGGAGCTCGACAAAGTACGTTTTGACAGTTGCAACGCCGGAACCGGAACCCCGAAAAAACATAAAAAATATATAAACATCCGAATTGAGAACCTCCTCATTTTGGAAGTCGGTCAAAAAAGTGTAGCAAGCAGTTTTTAATAATCTCTACTGTCCCACTTTTGGGCAAAAGTCTAGTTTACCTTCCATTCCTTCTTATATTTTATAGTTTTCTCCTGCTCATCTCGCATAAAAGCGGTAAATAATCAAATTCTTTTGTCCAGGGCCCTCTCCTACGCTCGCCAAGCGCTCTACAATGATTGCGGAGGAGGTTCAACAGCTGGTTGCGTCCACCTCACGGTAGCCGCCGTCAGTCTCGAACTAGGAGCCTTCTCCAAAGCGATGGATGCCTTCCAGAAAGCGTTAGCAGTCGCACAGGCGCAGAATGATAACACTCTACTGCTTCAGGTAAGTTCGACAGAATGAATCACCTAGTTTGGGAAGTCAGGATTTAACTTATCTGAATGACCTTTACTTTACCAATTCACGTATTGTAGATTTAAGAAATTTCAAAGGTTTCTGTAAGTATTATTATAGCTTGTAGCATCGTTAAGCAATGCCTGTCTAGGTCTGTCTTTGGATGGATGTCTTTCATCAAAACCGCCAAAACTCTTGCCGAAGTCTGTCTGTGGAAAAATCAGTCTTGGTGTCAAAGCAAAGTCGAAGTCGTGTTTACATATCACTATGCCAAATGTTACACAGTTACACATCATATTACTCGACTACTGTTAGCCCATTCGTACACAAGGCGTCGCATATTGGCTTGGATACCGGAGTCGAAAGGTATCAGAGACTCAGTGGCGGCCTTAGGGGGGGGCGAACCGGGCAACCGCCCGGGGCCTCGCGCTTGCAGGGGGCCTCGGGCAAAAGCAAAAGAAAAAACTAGTAATTTTTAATTAAAAACTTTTGATCTTGATTATTTAATTAATTATGTTATAGCCTTAATGAGTAGTATCATCTCAGAGTTGGTTAATTTTGTAAACCTTTTATTTAGTCCAATAATTTTGTCGCCGGAACGTACAGCTAGTTTAGGTTAAATCCGGTAGTTCAGACTTGTTTATGATGTTAGCCCAATCAGTGACGTAGCGAGTCCGAATCATGGAGAGGGCCAGACGCATCTGCGAGGCCCTTTTCTTTGATTTAGGATGAAAAACATCGCGCAGATTTGTGATTTTTTTTTAAGCCCGTCGTGTGTGTCACCGCGTGCACCTCCTCCTTTTTTTTGATACTTTGCGAGGCCTCTTTGCTGTATGTATGTTCCGGGGTCACGGTAAGGAAATAATCCCGCGACCCCGGCAGGCTTTGGCACTCTGAGAGGAGGCCCCGTCATTATGCTGACGCTCTTTGAGGCGCGCGTGGGACACAACGCGCCGTCGACCCGGGCATGGTCCATGGTCGGGCAGCGAGTTGCCCTTTACTCGCTTTCAGAGTTGAGCTTTTCAAAATTTATATTTTTTTCGAACTTTGCAATTTCTTGCAATATTTAAGACACCACTTGAGTAACTCTGGCGGTATCTCGAATCAAAAACAAGTGTGGAAGAGGCAAAGCATCAGAGTTGGGATGTCTTAGAACTTTGTGTGTTTTTTCGAAAAAATGAAAAAATGTTAGGAGGGTTTATCTCGGAGACTATTAGGTCTACTGAGGTATATATTCACTCTTCATCTTCATCAGCCTATAATGTTCCCACTGCTGGGACACAGGCTTCCTTTCTGTTAGAGGGGTCCATAATCCACCACACGGGCCCCGTGCGGGTTGATAATTTCCCATGTCTTAAAATTTTTGGTTTGAGGACATGCCGGTTTCCTGACGATGTTTTCCTTCATCGTTTTGAGAGCAATGATGATAAAATAAATACACAAAGTAATCCGGGCTGGGTTCGATTCCGCGACCTACAACTCGTAAGTTGGGTCGATTAATCGCTACCACCGCGAAACCGCTTGAGACCCACACACCCGCAGTTTGAAAATGGATTTCAAGGTAGCAGTGCGTGTTGTTGCTCTGATAATAAGAAATAGAAAAGAAGACGTCAACGCACGAAAATATTGGATCCATCCACTTACTGGGCGTAGATCTGAGAAAGGTTTCTTTCATAAGAATTATCAAAACTTAGGAGACCATCCTAATAAATTCGTATTCTGGTTCGTTAAACAAACTCCGACTCGGTGGAAGACATGGTTGAAATTGTGCGCCAGCGCGTACGCGTCAACTAAGTTCTATTGACTACACTTTTGCCGCAGCTTTTACCCACGAGCATTTTGTAGCAAATCACGATTTTAAAATGGCTCATGCGCAAAACGTCTCTTTCGCAAAATGTCACCTGGTCGTAAAACGTCTCTTTCGCAGAATGTCTCTTTCGTAAAATGTCTCTTTCGCAGAATGTCTCTTTCGCAGAATGTCTCTTTCGCAAAATGTCGCACCTGGGACTTAAGAATAAAATTTTGATTTTCAAAAGATTATCAAAGTATTGCAAATGAAAATATTAATTATATATTTTTTAATCATTTTAAAAATGGTATAAAAATATTTCCATTTGCAATACTTTGTTAATGTTTAGTTACTATTAGTAATAGCTCCTATTATAATTATATTATCTGTGGATATGTTTACTAACAGTAGGTATTGATTCTTTTGATCAAAATTTTGAATGTGTGTAAAATGTTTGATACCTATTGATATTGTTTTATTTGGAATACATACTAAAGTTTTAAGTACCAAAATTTTAACATCATAATTGCACTATAATTTTATTATATGATTTTTGTTTTGAAAATCAAAATTTTATTCTTAAGTCCCAGGTGCGACACTTTGCGAAAGAGACATTCTGCGAAAGAGACATTCTGCGAAAGAGACATTTTACGAAAGAGACATTCTGCGAAAGAGACGTTTTACGACCAGGTGACATTTTGCGAAAGAGACGTTTTGCGCATGAGCCCCGGAGGACACGGTGGAGCATACGGTGCAGGACTGCCCTGCTTGGGTGGGGCACCGCCGTTTCCTCACGGCTGCGATAGGCGGAGACCTCTCGCGAGGAGGCGGGCCGCGTGCGAGAGAGGACAGTGTCCTCCCTCCGCCCCACCCGCAGTGGTGGACGCCCACGGCGACGGACGTCGCAGGACGATCTCCGGCCACCGTAGGCGCGGGCATGCGGGCAGCGAGTAAAGGGCAACTCGCTGCCCGACCATGGACCATGCCCGGGTCGACGGCGCGTTGTGTCCCACGCGCGCCTCTAAGAGCGTCAGCATAATGACGGGGCCTCCTCTCAGAGGGCCAAAGCCTGCCGGGGTCGCGGGATTATTTCCTTACCGTGACCCCGGAACATAACAGGTTACTGAAGGACACCGTGGATTTTAGTCAGTACAAGTCTGACAGTCCCTCCCGCCCTGCCCGGGGTGGGAGGACTCATTTGATGATTTTACCACGATAAAAAAAAGGGGTTTAGGCCTAGGCCGCACTACGATAATACACATAGTTCTTTTTCGAAAAAAGTTATAAAGTTGGAAAACATTCCAACTGAAGACATGATATCAGATGCCTCTTCCACATTTGTTGTAAAAAAAAGCGTTGATTTGAGATACTTTTGAAAAGCGCTAACTCAGAAGCTTTTGGGTCTACAGAAACCATTTTAGTCTCATATTGTAGTTATTCTACTTTCAAAACGTCGTGCTTAAGTTTCATCAAAGTAGTAAACTGTTCTTTATGGTAATAATCGCCAAAGAGGCAAACAAGATCTGCAAAAATCAGAACTACTCCATTTTACGCAAACACGGATGTTCAAAGTTCCTGTATGAACTGTAAAATGTTTTTTTCGGTTTGAATTCATTTATTTCCAAAAGATTACAAATCACTTGAACAAAAAAAAAATGAAAGAAAAAAAAATGTTTTAAAACTCAAATTACATTTATTTAATTGTATAACTTTAGCATTTGTCCTCAAACATGACAACCAAACCTATTTTCGCATCACATACTTTTTATGAAGGGCAAGGGGCCTCGCAAAGACTTGTCGCCCGGGGCCTCGCAATGAGTAAGGCCGCCTCTGCAGAGACTTGCGACGCCTAGTGTACGAAAGGGCTTGGGCTCACTCATTTTTATAATAATTTAATGGTCGCCTTTATCAGGTTAGCAAATATGATTTTCACACATTAAAATCTTCATTATTACCAGCCTTGTTCCCAGATGGCTTAACATGACGTCTTAAAACGATAGTAATTCCAGTGAGTGAACGAGATGGCGCTAGACGACTTGTATAGCTCTGTCACTTTCACTGGTTTTAAGACGTTGTAATACCCCCCTGGTCTGCGAAATCCTTTACCAGGTCTTTTATTAATTTCAAAAGACATTACTTTTTATTCAACTTCGTTTTTCTTTCCAGGTGTACGTAGGTCTTTCGGAGCTCTGGCGTCGTCTCCGCGACGCAGAACGCGCGGTCGCCTGCGCAGCTCGCGCGTGCGACCTCGGCCGCGGTCCGCGGTCAGTCGACCTGAACACTCGGCACCATCGGACGGCGTTATTGCAAATGGCCGCCGCGTTGAGAGCGAGAGGAGAACTTGGAGATGCGCATGATTATTGTAACGTAAGTTATGCTTTTTTATAACATCAAGCCAATGAATCTTTATGACGGGGCCTCATGGAGGACCAAAGCCTGGCGGGGTCGCGGGACAAACGAATCACGGTGACCCCGGAACATATAGAGCTATTGAAGGACACCGTGGATTTTAATCAGTACAAGTCTGACAGTTCCTCCTGCCCTGCCCTGGGTGGGAGAAAAAAAAAGCCAAGCGGCTTGGTTTGTGCCGAACGTCATATAAGCGGTAAATGACTGAGCTAAGCAACATTTCAAAATACCTATACCTACAGGGTGACTTTTTCAACTGGTCGTGGATGGCTATATTTGAAACTATGAGGAATATCGAAAAATGTTGAAAGGAGTTTCGAGGCAGATTTTAACGAAAACTAAAACTGCGTGATTGTATTTTAGAAAATTCAATAACCCTGGCCAGTTACGTTTGCCGTATATGATTACTTCCCAGAATTTGGTCCTTATTAGCAACACTATCGAATGGTGTAATAATACAGGGTGTGATTTTTTTCCAAAATAAGCCGGTTCGATTCCTGGCTAGAATTATTGATTTTCGTAAAACCCAATGCAGTTTCAGTTTTTGTCAAAATCGGCCTCGAGACTCCTTTCAGTGTTTTTCGATATTCCTCAAAGTTTCGGATATAGCCATTCACGCCCAGTTGAAAACTTTACGCTGTATGTTTCTAAGAGAGCAGTGGTGACGCAGTGGTATCGGTCCCGACTTACGAATTGTAGGTCGTGGGTTCGAACCCGGCCAGGCGCATTACTTTGTGTAATTTATTTCATCACCACTGCTCTCAAAACGGTAAAGGAAAACATCGTGAGGAAACCGGCATGTCGCAGAACCAAAAAATTCGAAGACATGTGACATCTACCAACCCGCACTGGGCCCGCGTGGCGGATTATGGCCCATTCCCTCTCACAGAGAGGAGGCCTGTGTCCCAGTAGTGGGAACATTATAGGCTGATGATGATGATGATGTTTCTAAGATTAACAAATTGACTAGGACGGCTGTTACATTTTTTGAGTTAATAAACCTAATAATTTACTATTTCACATCTATTACATTGAACAATCATTCAACTTACGACTAGTGACTTAATTGCAAAGATGAGAATCACGTTATTTCAGGAAGCATTACGACTGGCAGCAGTAGCGGGTGATCAGGGATGTTACGCGCGTGCAGTGCGCATTGCAGGCGATGTGTACCGAAGGAAATGTGATATCGGAAAAGCATTAAGGTATGTGTCTCTAGATTTATAAGGAAAAACTGGTAAATAACTTGTTACTTAAGAGCGAGCCGAACGACATTTAATATGAACTATCAAGTCCTTATTTTTCGAAATTACAACTGATATTAATAAAACTTCATACGCATCAAAGACATTAAACTATATACGAGCAATAAACGGGACATCACGAAGAAATTTGTGATCCAAAACTTTTGACCAATAGGTAAAAAGTCCCTCAGTCTAGTAGTCGCGTTGCTATGCAACGCTTAGATAGCGCTACTGACGCACGGCATCAACAATTTTGTATGTCAATTTTCCCAATTCCCGCTCTATATGTTCCTTTAAATCTCTTTGATACGCACAGTCAGAATTCATAGGTCTAAAAAGTCATCAGAGAACGTTATATTGATAGTTACACAATAATCGATACATACTGACGATAACAGCATTTAGACATTTGGTGCCCGCCGGGAGACACTGTCCCAATTGGTCGCCAACATTCTTACTTTAACGCTTAACTTTTGGATACGCACACCAAAACAAATGTCGCGATCTACGTTACTATTAGCATTTACGTCTAACGCAAGCTTTACCAAACCAACTTTTCAAGTGATACTTCTTGGCGCCCAACATGGGACCAAGTGTCCCAAGTTGGGCGCCAATTCGAATTACAGGCCTACCATGACGTCTTAAAATCAGAGTAGTTCCAGTGAGGGAAGGAGGTGACGCTAGACGACTCGTATAGTTCTGTCTCTTTTCTTCATAGGAACTACTCTGGCTTTAAGATGTCATGGTAGGCCATCTGGTATGCATAATCACGTCTATGAAAGGTTATTTGGGTGATGATAATTAGTAATTTAATTTTTTGCTGAGTAATTTACTTACTGTCTACATAGTATCTACTTAGTAATAGTAATTTACTTAGTATCTTTTCTCCAAACAGACATTATGAAGTAGCGATGGGAGCCGGCCAAGCTTTAGGCGATCGTCTCGCACAAATGGAAGCTATGGATGGAGCGGCTCGTTGTCTAGAAGCACTGCGACTGCAAGGAAGAATCTGTAATTGTAGACCATTGGAATTTAACACACGACTGCTTGAAGTTGCTACATCTGTTGGATCTAAGGTAAGCTCCTTTAGGTAGTATTAAATAGTCAAAGATTCTAGCAATAGGGTAGTTTGTTTAGTTGAATTATAAATTCGAAGATATATCTCCAACTAGCTGTTTCCCCGCTGTTCGGCTCCTATTCAGTGCCGTATTATCCATAATGCCAGTGCCTAGGGGCCCACTATGACTAGGGGCCCAGGACTCCCGATAAAAAAATGAAACAAAAAAGGGGATTGTAGTGGTTTTATGAAACCATGGTAAAAGTGAAACTTTTTTCACATTATAAGGTAAAAGCAAACACTATAAAAGTGACGGTAAATATCTGATTTTTTAATTGAATTGAAATTAATCTAACATTTTTTTTTATCTTAGACACTTTTATTAATTTACTAACAAGTGTGGGTATTATTGACAGGGCAAAATGGTATCAGGGTCTATTATTGACAAAGTGCGTTGTTGTGGTATGAAAAAGGGAGGGCCCGAAACGAGCTGTGCCTAGGGGCCCCGAGATGGTTAATCCGGCCCTGCTCCTATTGATCGTAGCGTGAAAAAAGAAAAGAAAGTAAGATAGGAAAGTAATCTTTATTACACTGTATTGCAAGCACAGAAAATCATAGGCCTTCTCTAACTGAAACCTAGATGACCTACCTCATATTCTGCTAGCAGTTCTGCGAGAAGTGGTGGCAAAGTGGATTCGACTTGCGAGTTGTATGTCGTGGGTTCGACCCCCGTCAGGCGCATCACTTTGTGTAATTAATATCATCACTACTGCTCTCACAACGGTGAAGGAAAACATCGTGAGGAAACCGGCATGTTCTAGAAGCAAAAATTCGAAGACATGTGACATCTACCAACACGCACGGGGTCCCTCTCACAGAGAGGAGGCCTGTGTCGGGGCAGTGGGAACATTTATAGGCTGATGATGATGATGATGATGAATGTCGTGCTACAGATGCTAGTTCGTCGCGTGCGTCTCCGCCTGGCCGAGATCTACACGGGTCTGGGTGACAACGAGGCGGCGGCGCGACAGAAGCGCGCGGCGGCGGCCTGGGTGGCGCCGGCCTGCGCGCGCTGCCGGGAGCCGCTCGCTGACAGGCCTTCGCCCCTCGCCTCGCTGCCGTGCGCGCATATTGTGCATCATGCGTATGTTCTTCTTTACGTTTTTCTGTGTAGCTGAAGTTTATTTAGTCGTAAGTTTCTCGAATGGAGACTACGCACCGGCAAGCGCAGCGTAGTACATCTACCTACAAGGTGGATAAGCGATCAGATGAAAACCACAGGATCGCCCTGGATGCAAGCCGCGACAACCGGTCCTATTGGGAAATCTATGGGGGAGGCCTATGTTCAGCAGTGGACGTCCTAGGGCTGATGATGATGATGATAACCTCATCATATTTCCGCGACAACATTAAGGAAATGCATACTTATTACCTTAATTTTCAGAATAGTACCCTTAGCACGTGTTTTCAGTATTTGAGATTATAGTAAACTGGAACTTCGACAATTTCAAAGTGACAATTTTCAAGGAAAAAATTAGTTCCTTCTTCGCACACCAGAGGCGCTATTCCATTTTTTTTTTCATACAAGAAACGCTGTAAATACTGGGAAGACGCTGTAAAGTAAAAGAGTGAAAAGTTAGTAAGAAAGTTTGATAATTTAATTTACCTCTATGAGTAGGTATGCACCTAATCTTTCTGTCTCCTTATGTGTCGTATACGCCGCCATAGCTTGTGGACGATGTGCCATTTTTAAGGCCTGGTTTTGATTTATTTTCATATGAATCCAAATTTTCCAGCTGCATGCCGGAGTCGTGGTCCCGTCGCTCGACCCGCAGCCAGCCCGGCGTGGACTGCGCGGAGTGCGCCTCCCCGCGCGCCCCGCGGGCCCCGCCCCCCGCGCCGCCCGCGCCCCGCGCGCTGCCCACACAGGTACACTACCGTCCACCTAGTCACAGTATAAATATCTACAGTAGTGGCTCTCGGCCGCATGATAGAAATAAATACCTACAGCCGCGCGGTACGTAAACATGCGTTAGGGCTGTCCGACGCCCGTCTCCAGCATTTTAATTACATTTGCCTACTTTCTGTTTCTATTTACTGTTGTGATTGTAAATATACTTTTCTTATATTTAAGTAAACAAATAAAATACTTTGTATATTGAAAAGGAAGTGTTCAATAAAAATGCGTGTTGTTTTTTATTAATAGATTTAATTTAAAAACAAATGTTTGTTTGAAAAACAAATTGTGCTTATAAATTTGCGACCGAAAAATATTTGCGCCTTGACTGACTCGTACGAAATGCTTTATTATTGAATTTTAAAGTATAATAAACTCGCATTCTAATAAAAAGCTTCTCGCATTCTAATAAAAAGCTTTCTTCTTTTTAAAATTAAATTCAGCGACTCAGTTTAAGTTAGTTCGCATAAGTATTTTGATGGGCAACTACTGAACCCTACACTGTGCGTGGCCCGACACGCACTTGGCCGGTTTTTCTAGTATTATTCATACACAAAACACAGATAATAAACAAATATTACTGTAGCGCCGTTACGTAAAACGCACCCGTGACGATATAATATAACAAGGGTCTGATTACGTCGTCGTGTGGATTCGCGTCAACCACTCCTTCAAGGTCAGTGCGCCGCTCGCGCTACCTCGTACAGCGCATCGCTCGCGCAGGCAGTCGGCCTAATGCAACCGAGTGCGCACACTCAAATACGGAGCGTACTATGTACTCTTACGTTCCAAGATTCATGACTGTGTTAAAGTTTATGTAGTAGGTACACTGAATATACGTTGATTGTACACCGTACCGTAGGTAAATGAAGCTCACTGCTTCATTTCCGTGCCCGCCGACAATCCCACCGCGCCGTTACACCATGACTTTACTTTGAATAATACAAACTAACAAAACACACATGCACTGGAGTTTTAACACAAGAGTAAGTACCTACCGTATCATGATTCATTCAGAACCGCCTATAACTTAACTATTTAACTTGCCTCAGTAACTTTCCTTTACTTTATTCATTTTACTGTATTTATTAACCCAAATACCCTTTTTTTTGTGAGATAAAGGAAAATACATAACCATTAAAAAGTCACACATTATGTACCTACCTACTAGCACGGCTACTATCTACTAGTAAGTAAAATTATTTTATAGTTAGTACTCACCTTTCAGAGGTTGCAGGTAATTTAAAAAAACTTATGTCTGGATGCGTTATTGTTGACGTTAAACACCCAAACACAGCACAATATTTTCTACTTGTCATATTTGCTAAAAAAAAACAACGCACCGTCCGTTCATCACTACGGTACGGCCGTGACTGTCTGCGCCCCGAGCGCGCCCCGACATCGAGGCGCGTAGGTATAGCTCGCGTTTCGTCCGTTTGTAGGGAGTCCCAATACTGTACATATTATTACCGTGACCTAGTGGAGCTGATTACATTGTAAAGCTGCGAACAAATAATCGGACGCGTCCGTCAGCCGCGGCTGAGAGACGCGGTTTATTCATTAACTAGCCAGTACATTAAATACTACACTGTGCAAACTGTTGGTCGTAAGACGCGGACGTGACCTTGAGCGTTCGGAGTCCGAACAGAATCTGGCCGGCTGTCGCGCAAACTACCGTGCACACTGCTAAGCCGCGTACCTCAGCCGCGGCTGATGGACGCGTCCGATGATATTATGTTCTCAGCTTTAGAATTCGCCTGGGAAAGGATCAAAGATACTGGCGCCTAGTACGGGACACTTGGCCCCAGTTGGGCGCCATTATCTTTGAACTAGTAATATCATTACTAAAATTGACACAACTGACGCCGCTGGCAAAAAAAACAGTACCTACATATTATTTTGAACGCTAAAAACGTAAAAAGCATTATTATTTTCAGGACTTCCCGTTCGGAACACCACCAACGCTTCGGGAATCGGATCTTAACTCCATCATATCGGATCATAGCAGTCAACAAGCGACATCTAGCGTTTAAATATTTATTTAATTTAAATAACTGAAGAATAATCACTATTTTATTTACAGCATTAAGGTGATTGCTTCGATGTAGCCCGCGAAATTCAAATTTTTTTACGTTTTTTGCAATTTGCAGGCCAGTGACATATTGTAACTTTATAAATATATGTGTTGCGGTAATAACAAGTATAATTTTAAATATAAAAATTATCAAAAAATTCGCTCCATCAGCTCTCACATAGAAAAGGTGCATCGTAGTTAGATTTCGGAGATTTTAACATGATGCACCTTTTCTATGTGAGAGCTGATGGAGCGAGTTTTTTGATAATTTTTATATTTAAAATTATACTTGTTATTACCGCAACACATATATTTTTACAACATGTCACTGGCCTGCAAATTGCAAAAAACGTAAAAAAAATTAAATTTCGCGGGCTACATCGAAGCAATCACCTTAAGAAATATGTATATACATGGCAACTTAAGTCAGGTGGCCTATCATGACAATATCTTAAAGCCAGTTCCAGTGAGTGAAAGAGACAGAGCTATACAAGTTGTCTAGCGCCATCTCGTTCCCTCACTGGAACTACTCTGGCTTTAATACGGCATGGTAGGCCACCCACCTGGGGGGGTATTACAACGTCTTAAAACCATGCTTGTTCCAGTGAGTGAACGAGATGGCGCTAGACGACTTGTATAGCTCTGTCACTTTCACTCGCCGGTATGGTTTTAAAATGTTGTAATACGGCCGCTGTTCTGTCAAGTATTTTTGGTTTTAAAGGGTGTTCAATAATATAAGCTTTGAGATTTTATTGACCAAATTATGTTTTATTAAAAAAAAAAACGTTAGCACTTTCTGACAAATGATACCACCTACCTTTCAACTAGAAATCACAATAAATAGGACAGATTAATTTATTCCAAAGCTCTTAATAATTTTTTAAGAGTAAAATGTAGAAAAAATTAAAATAAGCGTGTCTTATTAGTTACCTACCCAGAGATATTTTAAACTATCACTCAATCTGCAATTTTTATGTAGCCGACAAAGCATAAATTAATTTAATGTGTGTTATTACTTTATTAATTTGCATAAACTCAAAATTCACTCATTATTATGTATAACAAATAAATATTATTAAAGAATATTGAACGAAAATAAACTATTAATTATATCGAATTAAAACTCTATGATCATCATCGCTCGCTATGTGAAGCGGTATAAGTAGAATATTGTCGTTTTCGGTGCAATAAAAAAATTGATGTCTAAAAATTATATTACTGTTAATATTAAATAATTTAAAACGTGGTTTTCAAATGTGGTTAGTGTACTTACATAAAAAAAATCTCCTATTTAAGCAATACAGAAATATATTTTGCTTTTAAAAAACCACATTGTAAAACCACAAGAGTGTTGTAAAAATTAATATTTTGAATGAAAAGAACGAACTCGTGAATGAAGGTAATGCAAGGTATGATTAAATTGAACGAATGTCCATATCCTTATTGTAATTCTATGTATAATATTGTAATGTTTGGAAGTCTGTACATTAATTGAGAGATGTCACAAGAGACTTGAGATAAAAATGTAAAGCAATTTCACCTTTATTTATATTTAAACTGCTTTTAATTAAATAAAAATCGAAAGAACTGTTTGTCGAGTGATATTCTCATTTGCACGCAATGAGAAATATGATTACGCTTATTTATTATTAGGTTGTATCACATAAAAATGAAACATAGTAAACCAAATGTAAAATTAATAAATCGTTTAAAAATAAAAGAGGGATCTTACGCCTTCGGTGTTACAAGCATGATAAATTTAATGAAAGCGGTAGTTTTTTTTCTCTACGTTGAATTTTTTATGTCAAAACACAGACTCGGAAGAAAAAAAATGGGTAAAAAAATCAAGGGAAAGCTAGAAAATAACTAGGTATTTAAAGATTGTGTATTTAGGATATTGAATCCTTTGAAAATACGCTTTATTGGAGGTAGCAGTCGTTTCTTTTTGTACGCATTATAATGATTTAATTAATTACTGCATTTTGTGGGTGTTGGTGTCGTGATGATTATTATAACCAGTCGGTCTGTATGTGGATATATTTTGCAGATATTGTGTCGATTTGAAGATAACTCCAAAATTCTTATAATCTAGTTTTCGCGTACAGAATAAATGGTATAAAGCGCGCGGGAGGTATCATCAACGCTTTTCAAGCGACAACAAGAGAAAAAAGAAAACTTCATAAAGCACACTAATTAATATGATTTTTGATTGACGGATAACAAATTATTATAACTGGGAACACAAGAATATATCAGGAAAGAATAAAATATAAGTAATAAAAATAAAACATTGAAATTAATCAACATAACATAAAAAATATGCATTTAGGATTATATATAGGTAACTATTATTTATGTCTACCTACCTACAATCTATTAAAAATAAACATCACTTAAAAGATTACTTATCTAACAAAATATTTTTTCTGGGATTAGCAATGTGACATACAGGCTGACATCAAAGATATTGTGATTACCTATACGTTTTTTTAGAAGGAATATATACGCTTGTATAGCAAGAATATACGTTGCTGTTTATATACTACGTTATAGAATGTAGTTGTATATTTCTAAGTCTTACGGAGATATAATTAAATATATATAAATAAATAAATGTCATAAAATGAATCCCGAGGAAAAGAAAAGAAGATGGCGACCGAAAAACGGTTTAATTTATAATTTTGCTAATTTTTTTTTCAATGACTGTGAAATCATAATTTAGGTCCTTTTGTAAACTATATTTATTAATATTTAAGCAAAATATTTAAATGAACAGCGACACCTATACCTTGAAATTAGAACTAAAGTGACGTTTCATTTTTTGGCGCGAATTTAATGAAAAGTGACAAGACAGGCCATCGGGATTCAAATCCGTAACTAAATAATTATTAAATCAGCATTTTTAATTATTAAATCTGAAATTTAACATATTCTAAACTCATTATTAACTGCCAACCTTCTAATCGTCAATTAAGCATAATACATAAATATAAAGAGCATTAATAAACAGTACCTATTATAGATGCACTGGTTTATCGGGCACATCAAATGTAAGGGGAGGAGTGGAAAAATAACGTTTTACGCATTGTTTCCTAAAACATTTTGACATACGTAGGCAGTTGACATCTTAAAATCTTCTGCAGTCGTAACGAAATGTTTTGAAAAGAGGTAACGTCTGAAGTACCTGCATCTAAAACTGCGTTCAGAATATATCAATAGTTTAAATGTTTCACAGCCAGCGGTGACTAACGCATTTATTTCATACAGGCGTTATTGTTTTGCCTTAAAAAAATGAAATGAATCTTCCAAAGCGCAAATATGTAGGTATATATGTATAGTATATGGAAAATAATGGGTATGAAACTTCATATATTGTCATGAACGGAGTTTAATTCAGTTTTATTCCGATCGCCTTCAGATTCAGTGGTGAAATAAGCCCTAGTTTCCTAATATGGTGGAAACCGGTACTGAGGAGCTTTCTCACCACGGCGCGACGCACAGAGAGGACACACACGTTAGTAAACAAAAAAAACCGCTCCTTAACATTCCTTGTTCACCACGTCAATACAAAATTTTGGAAAACAGAAACAACACAAAAATCGTAAAACTTACTTTTTCCACTCATCCTCAAAAATTAAACACTGTTAAATAGATAAGCAAATCATATAGAGAAAGTTTAAATAAAATATATCCAATAATAGTCCAAATGTCTATCATCGTTACGTACTATAAGATGTATAACTATTGTTGTGTTTCTGACTTAAACTTACCGTTTGTGGAAGTATTTAGATTTAATAAAATCATGAATTTATGAAAAAAACAATAATGGCATAATAACATTTCAATGTCAGTAAGCATAAAATAATATTTAACCTAAAATGTTTCCGCTACACCTCTGAGAGATATGCCTCTTCTTCGTTCACCTTCTAATCCACCATCCTGACCCTGTCATTTGGAGACATCACGTGGCTTTTGGCGTTAAATTTTTAGTTCTAAGACAGTGCTTTCCTCATGAGATTTTCCTTCACCTATTTGAGAGCAATGGTCAACAACAACAATGCTCTTAAAACGGTAAAAAATCCATCTCGAGGGAATTGTTTATGAATCTGAAATTCATAATGATCTGCCATTAGGGACTCGTGGTGAATTACGGTCAATTCTTCTTATAAGACAAGGGGTCGTTGAATACCCAATGTATAAAAAATATATTATCTCAAAAAAATGGTTTATCTACTTACACCTAAGTCACAACTCGCATTAATATACTATAAAAAATAGTGCCAGAAAAGTCGAGCCAAAAATGTTCTTACGCCGAATTAATGATTTTAACAATCTTAATACTTCAACAAACGTTTCTACTTATAAAAAACACAGAACTAAACCTAACTTCGTCCTGACAGCTCTATATATTTTATTTTATCTAGACAAACTGATTTAGACTAATACTTTAGTTAGGGCACATAGAAAAAGATATTACGTTCACGATGGAATACATTTACAAGACTTTATCGATCGAGGTCAAGCAACGTTTACCGAGGGCTGCCCAATTGCACATGGATGGGTTACTTGTCATTACCTAAATAAATATTATATTAGGATTTCTAATTATATTATCTAGGCTAGTAATATTATATTATATTACTAGCCTAGAGTTCTAAAATCATCAAATGAATCGCCCTGAGTGGGCAGAAGGGACTGTCAGACTCTTACGGACCGACCACCCTGTGTGTCTGTCTACCCTGGTGGCCTATCATAACGTCTTAAAGCGAGAGAAGTTCCACTGTGCGAACGAGATGGCGCTAGACGACTTGTATAGCTTTGTCTCTTTCTAACAGTGGAACTACTTGTATGTTGAAGTCTCTGCTGTGGTAGTTGCGAGTACATCTGCCTCAGTGGAAGTAACAGCCACCTCTGAGATGCAAGTATTAGTCTACCTTAAGAGCGTATATTCTCAAAGTTGGCAACGTCGCAAATAGCTGTCAAATATTTACAAGTTTTAGTTAATTTGGCAAATTTACTGTATGAAATTAATAAACATGGCACTGTAGTGCAGTAAAAAATTGAAATAGGTATGTAATTAAAACTCTGAATTTGATGTTATAACCATTTGAGGTGTATAAAAGGCATTTGGAAAGTTTCCAAATGCTTTTTTTGCATCTAAAACTAAGTATATATTCGGTATTAGGATATTAATTATTGCATTCCCATAACAATATTTTAGTGCACTGCAGAGCCATATTTATTATTTCCATACAGTAATATTGCCTAAATATAACACTTGTTAATATTTGACAACTGTTTGCGACGTTGCCAACTTTCACAATATGCGCCCTTAACATGTTTGGAAAAATCTTGCCAGATAATGTTCTGGTAATTATCTGCAAAGTCGAAATAATTTTGCTAGGAAAACTTTGCAGGTCGCGGGATCTATCTCATTACCGTGACCCGCCGGAACATAATGGGCTATTGAAGGACACCGTGGATTAATTAAAAGAAAAACTTTGCAAGCGTGATGGATTAATTTATATTACATTTATAGAATTTTTTTTTTTCAAAAAATGCTGGACCATGCTATAAAGATCTATCCGCTGTTGCAATACCTCAGATAATGATACTATCCTGTAAATGTATTCCATCTTTACACAAGCGCATTTAGATAGATAGGAATTAATTAATTTTAGTTAGGTATTATTGAAAACATGTCTAAATAAGTCAGTCTAGTTTTGTTTTTGGAAATTTCGTAACAGGCTTTATTATAACGAACTGCTTTAGAAAAACCGTATCGACTAGAATCGTAAAGAATTTGATTTATTTTGAAAACAAAATGGATGCCAGTTTATGTAGTTTTCAATTTGAATTTATATTTAGATAAAATGCCAGAAACTGCTTCTTGAGTCCGTCAAATATTAAATTTATAGGAAAAGATCTGTTACGAAATTTCCAAAAAATAATAATAATGAAAGTTGGATTTGGTAAGTCTTTCATTATACATCTTTTTATAGAAAAGACAAGAAATCCAGTTTTCAGAAAATCTTAATAAAAATCACTGAACTATTTAGAAAAAGATTATATTATTGTAATAAAAAAATAGTATTATTATATATCTAAACATAAAATATGTACCTACCTGCACATAAAATATCCTGTGCACTCTGGCCCTTTACTATTTATCATCCATAGACGAATTTATTGAGAATTTAATCCTCTTTTATTGCAATAAATAAAAAAAAAAAACACGGGCCTCTTTGCACAGGAGTAAAAAGTACCTACTACTTGTTAATACCTGCCTCTGAAAAACTATTTTACTTAAACTATGAAAATATATTTGTTATACCTACTTTCAAAATTGGGTGACTTTTCATTACGGATTTTTATTAATATATAAAATCCATAAAGAGAAGTTGGTGGTTTTGGTAATCTTTCGTTACGGTGTTGACAGTGGAAAAATTTAGTATCTTAAATATAATAATTACAAATTAAAAAGAACCCATTTATCTCAGTGCAAAACTAAAATAAAATAGCAATTTTGAACACATTCACAAAGTCATTTTGCACAATTTATAGGTATTATGTTTAATTTTAGCCACTGTGCGCATAAAACCATAATTAAGTACCATAGATTTCCACAGACAACAAACGTAACAAATAAAATCTATCAAAGAATATATTTCGTTGAAAAACTAAGTCTAAACTGTCTAACGTTCTAAGAACTAAAACTTTCACACTAAACTAGCTAAAAGTAGATAGATTGCACTCTATTTATTAGAATTTACGATTTTATTTATTTCGTAAGTAGCAATAAGTATTTGTCTCGTGGAATATGTACCAAAAATTGTTTGAAAAAATAATCGCAATAATATTCGTTGGTTAAACTCTTTGTGCTTGTGTGTTCTTTTTTCGAAAAGGTCGTAAGTCGCAAATATTTTCTTTGCAGACTTCTTGTATTGCACTAAATCGAAATATTAAACTTTTTTTAAATGATAAAGTAAAGTTTTTGAAGTTATAAGCTATTTTAGACCCATTGTCCATTGCTTAACTAAAAGCATGGCCAATTTTACTGAACTTCAGTCATTTCAGCAACTCTTTTGTATTTGAAGACTCTATAAACGTTTAAAAAAAAAATTTAGATCAATAAAAGACTACGCGCGCGACCTTTTTAATTTGTCTATTACTGAATATTGTGTTACATTATAATATTTATTATCATAAAACTGTGCCAAAATGTTCCCATTGTGATTCCAAATAATTATTGTTAAACTGTAAAATAAAATAAATATAAAATTGTAGTTGTGAAAATCGGCGTTGTGTTAATCAGTCATTTTTAGGATAAAAGTTGAGAGGATAAATGATGCTCGTTATATTTTAAAATTTTAATTGAAATATATTAATTTCAAAATGAATTGTTTTATTTTTAAACTCCGACGATATTCAATCCCCCATAAAAAGATAAATAATAAGTACCAGAATTTGCGTTTGATGTATGAAACACGATTAGTGTTCATAATTATGTCGTGCAATTATTGATTAACAAAAGCACAGAAAATAACTTGTGGACACAATACAGGTATTCAAATACAACTTATTTCAAATCAGACCGCCACTACATGATCTAAAGTATAAATATTCCCGCCACATTTCATTTTCAGCAAGTGACAGTGACAGGTGCTTCGTTCGGAAATAAAAACCACTGCTTCACATTCTTCACATTGCTTGCATTGACATTTTATTTCGGTTTTATTTAATTAATTTATCCTTTAGATCTGAAAAAGTATCAATATAAGTAATTCTTCTACAAACAGATTGAAATGACTTCTTAATTTACAAAAGAATAAAAAGAAAGATTTAATAAATTAAAAATGACAACCAACAGTGGCTGTATGCAGATGAGCTTGTGCCCGTCCTTAAAACTACAAAAAGTTGTTTATAAAAAAAAACTTGCATTTGTATTGATTTTCGCAGTTCTATCCCAGATTTTTCCCGTGAAAATACGGCTGCAATTTTCATTAAACATTTTTTTTCTCTCTCATAGACACAAAGAGACCGTGTTAAAGCTTAATCGAGGCAGTTTTAGTGAGCATTAAACCTACTTTTACGCTGTGTAACCACCCGTAACGATCTTGCTGAATATACTTAGCATTCTACTTGATTCTACTAGTGTTTTACTGAAAAATAAGGTGTTTTAGATCAAAATGAGTGCTATAAGGCAACAAAAGGGTCAGGTCAAGGAAGGTTTATTTCAGTTTATCGTCAAACACATCCCTAGTGCGAATTTAAATCTAATCGACGATATTGTTCTGAGTTATGTGATCTCAATCCTGGAGGAAGCATCCCAAGACCCTTGCTTCGATGTTGAAGGTAAGAAAATTATCCAAAATATCTCATTTATAATTTATTTATCCAAGAACTAAAACTTTGACCTAATTATAGCATTCATGTAGATTTAAGTGTATACCCATATCATATTGTTCGTTTTTCATTGTTTTTCGCAACTCTACTGTATCTTTCGATTCGAATTACGTCGTGGTGACAAAACAAAACACGCTCGCCTTCATAGATTCATTCATAAATAAAACAAAGGAAAAGCGGTGGTGATTTTTTTTGTGGTATAATGTGTGTTTATGTTAATTCTTTCTAATTTTTTTTTTATACATTTAAAATAGGATGAGATTGTTCCAAAATGATTCCACATATTGTTATAATAATTTAGAATACAATTTATATTTTTTACACACAGTGCACTATATTGGAACCACTTCGGAAGATTTTATAAATCATTCTCTTGTATTTACGAGAATAATTTCAAAATAAACTTTATTGATCAATTGTCTGCTATATTATTGAAATAATATATGGAAATATATTAAATGGGATAAGCACAACAAACAATTTATAACCAAAGAAAAATAGAACAAAACTAGTGGCAAGTCCGGCCCCGTCTTTAACCAAGCCTGCAATTTTCTACAGACCCAGAGCATCTACAAGCTACCATAATTTCAAACACATGTAGCCTTGCCAATAACTCTCTACCGTAAAAACTGAGAATCAAACCCAGGTTTTGTGTTCAGTAGACATGCTTGTAGCTAAAGTAGTGGTAGTTTTCAACAAGAAAACGCCAATAAATACTATATTTGTTTTGGTACGACAGACAGCCATCTTATTAGATTATTAATAATTATGTTCAATAACTCTAAGTATGTGAACAGCTTTTTTTTAAAATATTTCCACTCAATGAATTTCTCTTGTATTGTGCAAGTGTTTATAAAGATTTAAACTCACATACACACACCAACACACACAAACACCCAAACTCGGAACAAATACTTGTAGGTCATACAATAAAATATTTGTTTCATGCGGGAATCGCATTTGTAGCGCAGCAGTCAATTATTTAATCACAATGCCAGTCATACCGTTTAATGGTAATTTATTTGAGGCAGCTACAACTTGCTTAAAACCAAGATAGCTATAAACAGCTCTTAGTAGCCTAGTTTGTGTGCCACTGCTGGGCAAAAGCCTCCCCTTCTTCTAAACCTCTCTATTTTGTCACCACCTTCTGTGAAGTTGTAACGCGAGGGAAGAAAGAGGCCAAATGCGTGTGGGAGAGGCAATCCTGGAGGATTGCCTGTGAGTGTAGGAGGACCTCACACGCTACCGCAGGAGACGCCCAGGGTGATGGGGTTTTGCTAGGCGATTTTCGACCACAATAGGCGTGGTCGGCGATTTGGGTAGCACCGCAATAGACAATGTCCCTTCACCATCAGGTCACATAACACGTCGCCGACTCGACGCGTTGTGTTCCATACACACCTCATGGTGAGGTTCATGATCATTAAATTCCGCCTGTCGATGATCATCATCTGCCTGGCCTTTTTCCTATATTGGGTTTGGTATTCCAGTCGAACCGGATGCATCTGATTATCAGTATTTTACACGGAGCGATTGCCTATCTGACCTTCACAACCTAGAATCTCCTAGTTAATGCTATACTCCTTGGTATGACACCAACGGCTGTCAAAGATCTACCAAATAACAGTCTTGACCAATGGTTTCACGTGCTTTCCGAGACACGGAGGAAACTCGCTTTAATAGATGTCCATGTCACCCATCTACGGACCCCGGCAAGCGCGGATTAACCTTGAAGGTCGACCTCTGTCTTTAAATTAATTTCAAATATTGTAAATAAAAATTAAAGTCTAGCCATTGACGTCAAACGTTTGATGTACAAGAATATGAATCAATTATTCAGCACTTTGGCCCCTTTACGGCGCCGACGCCATGCTTTGGTTGCATGAACATGCATTTTAAATGGCCATATATTACAACATGCTATATAAAATGCTGAGAAATAAATACCTTAATAGCTTTTGAAATAGAGGGTTCGTGATGTCGTGGCTAGAGGCGACGCACAATATTATAAATATAAACAACCTTTTTTTTGTTATATCGTGGTAAAATCATCAAATGAGTCCGCACCCACGGCAGAGCGGGAGGGACTCTCAGACTTGTACTGACTAAAATCCACGGTGTCCTTCAATAGCCCTTTACTGTCCAGTGTCACGGTTACCTATCTGATGAGATAATCCTAAGACCCCGGCAGGATTTTTCCCTCTAAAGGGTGCCCTGTCAGAATCCTGACAGTTTTTTGAGACGCGCGTTTAACACGACGCGTCGTCGACCCGGGCATGGTCTATGATCGAACGGCGACTCACCCGTTACTCGCCGTCCGTATACCCGCGAATTATAGACACTAAGCCCACTAAGCCCGACATTAAGAGGATCGTCTACCGAGCGCTCGTCCGTACTAAAAGAGAAAACGTTTTCCTACCTCTGTTATCTTATCTCAATGATTTTTAGAATGCTACTGACACAGTAAAAAACTAGGTTTATAGGTCGAAGCATTCTAAAAAATCATTGAGATAGGATAACATAAAGGGGTAGGAAAACGTTTTCTCTTTTAGCATGGATGAGCGCTCGGTAGACGATCCTCTTAACAATCAATCTCAATCCAAAAATCGCTCCTTTGTGTTCGCGGCTGTTTCTGATTGGACATTTAAAGACTTGGATAGGCAAATTCAATCTTTGATTGGTTACAGACCAAGACGCGACTGAAGATAGAAACCGAGATAATTTATTAATTTTCACTGTTAATTGATTTTCAAGAAAAAAAACAACATTGTCTGAGGTTGGTCCCTGAATGAATGGCCATTACTTTTTCATCAAATGAGTCCTCACTCCCTGCAATGGAATGAAAGGACTGTCAGACTCTTACTGACTTAAAATTCACCCTGTTCATCCGATTGCCCTTTGCGTATCAGGGCCAAGGTATCCTGCTTAGACTGCAGTCCCGCGACCCCGGCAGGATTTGGCCCTCTAAGGGGGTCCCGCCAGATTGCTGACAGTTCTTTGAGGCGCGCGTGAGACACTACAAACCGTCAATCCAGGCTTGGTCCTTGATCAGACGGCGAGCTACCTATTACTCGCCGCCCGAAAGCCCTAACTATTATTCCTGCGTCCAAAAAATGCAAAAACTACCGTCTATGCAAAAGCACTGGCTTTCGACATTCAACTTATTACTAAAGTTCACTGAATGGCTGCCGATATATGGTAGTAACATTAGCTAGGTCGACCTGATTTTAGGGCGAGACGAATATAATATGTGGCCCTAAATAGACTGGATCAATATTTGCATGTAACGCTCTCAGAAAAGGTTTACAGTTTAGACTTTTACAAAACCTATATATTAAACAACACCACCGTCTTTTTTAAGTTGTTAAAATCATTAGCATCACATTAGACGCGCGCTCTACTATTGTAGTTTTGGCGTGAAATTACTAACAAATACCTACGGTCGCGCAGGTCGTTGCAGGGATGCTTGATCACTAGTTAGTAACAGAGGGAATACTATGGGTCCCCACCCATAGTATTCCCTCTAGATACATTTACCTAATTCACGTTAAATTTTCACAAAATGCAAGTGTTCTACAATAGTAAAACGTGCGACTAATGGAGTTTTAATGAGACCTCCCGTCCTGGTTTGAGCGAAAGGGACTGTCGGACTCGTAGTCTCGTACTGACTAAAATCCACTGCGTTCCTTCGAAAGCCCTCTCCGTTCCACTCCGACCCAAGCAGGCGTTAAGCCCGCTTTGGGGTCCTAACGCCTGCTGGGGTATGGATTGCTGACAGCTCCTTGAGGCGTGCCTGGTTACCGCAGCAGGTTACAAGTAGCATGTATTGCCGTTGCCCATAGTAGTAGAATGGAACGTTAGGAGCTATATCCCACCTCCAAAAATGAGATGGCAAGACAAGAAAGGAAGTGACGAGTAAGACAAGTGAACTAGGCTGCCCTTATGGCAGAGAAATGAAATATTATATGTTGCATAATATTTCAAACTGTTTATTATTGAAGATCATTGCGCAAATAATTGCATTTCAGTTGCAGCGCGTGCACATTACACCATATTTTACATTGCACCATAGGAGATGCATTTTAAATATAGTCAGCATTGAGTAATTAATTCATCGTCTTGATTTCCATATTGCTTGGGATGACAAGTAGTTGTTCCGGGTCCCCCCCCTCGACACAGGAGTAATTACTAGGAGGGGGCAACGCTTTTAAAAACATCACGTTTGTCAAGCGTCACTCTACTCCAAACTCTTTTTTAACCAACTTCAAAAAGGAAGGAAAGGTTCTCAATTCGGTATTTTTTTAATTACTCCACTGTTAAATCATTTCCAATCATCCGACGAACTAACGCTGAAAATGTATACTCTGTCTCGGTTGGATCTTCGTCTGTGACCAATCAACGACTGAAGTTGCTTAACCGAATCTTGATGTCCAATCAGAAACAGCCGTCAAAAACAATGGAACGGGACTCGGTCTGAGATTAATTAATATTGGTTTCGGGCGTTATTAGCAGAGTTCGGAATTAGGTAGAGTTATTTTAGTAGGTACATACTTGCATCGAAATGCTGTAATAATATGGATCTTCTAGGTATTTCTCATAGACAATCTCGTGTGAAAACTTAGTACCTACCTATTAAACATAAATAATGAATACATCAGAGATATATTAGATTAGACAAATGAATTGTGGAAAAAAAAACGTTTTTGTTTAAAAAATCACGGGATTTTTCTGCTTTTTAAAAGTAATTCCGGGATTTGGGGCATATCCACTTGTACACACTGTATGAAATCAGTGTAAGTACATGAATAACTCTACCTTATTCCGAGCTATGGTTATTAGGTATGCAATTTATTGATGCTGACAACTAGCCTATTTTTAATTGCGTTTCACAACAAAAACTTACAGTTGTACATGAACAGGCCTTTCTGTAAAAGTTCCATACAGCAACAAATAAAAGCAACAGGCGGGATGCGGAATATTGACTCTTAAATCGAGACTGTATTTCCTCAAATCGCCAACTTGCACATGCGTACTGCGCATATTCAGTTTGCACAGCGTCCATTTTGCATACAAAAATATGCGCCAAATGTGTTTTGAAATGTAACTTACGGACTAACTAGATTATTTCAGTCACCTTGCCTAATTTCTAATATGAGATGCAGTTTACAATCATAATCTTACAATTCATATTTATCAGATTTAATTATATGAAATACAAGGGTTTTTATTGTCCATCGACGTTTTGTTTTATCACCTGATCGATCGAATCAGATGCAGCTGAATATCAGTATTTTACATGGAGCGACTGCTTATCAGACCTATGAGCTTCTCTGACTAACAGTAACGACTGTCAAAGATCTACTATTAATTATGTTTTTGTTAAGAAGCTGCTTGATAAGATTTGACTTCGTCTCGAATAACATCTAGATGCATTCTGCAAATAACAGTAAAGGAAATAGAAAAAAAACAAATATAACCTGTAAATCAAATAGGATAGGATAGGAGCAGTGGTGGCCCAGTGGTATCGGTCCCGACTTACGAGTTGTAGGTCGTGGGTTCGAACCCCGCCTGGCGCATTACTTTGTGTAATTTATTTCATCACCACTGCTCTCAAAACGGTGAAGGAAAACATCGTGAGGAAACCGGCATGTCCTAGAACCAAAAATTCGAAGACATGTGACATCCACCAATCCGCACTGGGCCTGCGTGGTGGATTATGGCCCACTCCCTCTCACAGAGAGGAGGCCTGTGTCCCAGCAGTGGGAACATTATACTTTATAGGCTGATGATGATGATGATGAAATCAAATAGAGGATCAAAGGTAGAAAATATGGATTGAAAATGGTGTAAATAGGTCACAAGCCCCTTTCAATGCGCGCTGTGAGAGGCAACTCGGAGATTAAATTTCATATATCTGCTGAAAGCTCATTCAAGTGTGAGATTTTATGTGTTGTTGTGAACTTGTATACTTCGATCGTAATCTATTTAAAAGGTGCCACGTTGGTCTAGTGGTCGCAAACGCGACTGCTGAGCGTCGAGTCCATGGTTCGATTTTCGGGTTGAGCAAAAATTGCTATTGAGTTTTCCCACGTTTTTATACACTCACTTTTCTTGTTTGTTTGTTTATCGTTCCAGTTGGATTTTTGCAACTCAATTTTGAGGCACTTCCCGATAAGCTAGCTGGCTGCAGGGTAGCTTCAAACCTGACATGAAAATATGAAAAGATTTTAAATGAATAAATTTCAAAAACAAAGATAAAAATAATAAAATAATTAATAGATTTAAAAAATCTAAAAACACACGTTTTTAAATGTCCTAAAAATAAGAAAATAACTCTACGGGGCTGAGAGGGGCCATTCAAAACGTGGGGGCGTATCTTTGCAAGTTTTACCCACGATCTATACACGTCATGTAAATATATCCCATAAATAATCCCTTAAATAATATACGCCCCCACGTTTTGAGTGGCCGTTTCTCAGCCTCGTAGGGTTATTTTCTTATTTTTAGGACATTTAAAAACATGGGTTTTTAGATTTTTTTAAGCCACGAGCTCTGAAACATGGCCACACCCTTTTAGAAACACGCTGTAAAACGATAGCTAATTCAATACCTAGAATGACCTGAATTTGAAATCTAGTTTTCAAGGTAGCTGTTGCCGTGTGCCGGGAAAAATAGGTCAATCGTTATCTACTAGATGTTGGTACAAGGGAATGGGATGAAATTGTAGTAGTAATGGAGCACTTTGACTTGAGTGTTTATAATGTAATATAACGCCTTTGTTTTGAGAAGGAAAGGGGCTTACGGCGACGGCGAGTAATCCACTCAGAGCAGTGGTGGCCCAGTATCGGCCCCGACTTACCAGTTGTAGGTCGTGGGTTCATACCCAGAGCAGTGGTGATGGAATGGGTAACGCAAAGTAATCGTTGTGTAATTTATTTCATCACCAAACCTGCTCTCAAAACGGTGAAGGAAAACATCGTGAGTAAACCGCCATATACTAGTAACAAAAATTCGAAGACATGACATGTGACATCCACAAAGCCGCATTGGGCGCGCGTGGTAGATTGTGGCCCATTTCCTCTCACAGAGAAGGGACCTGTGTCCCAGCAGTGGGAACATTTAAACATTTCCACTCAATCTCTATATAGTTCTTTCTTCAAAAACTATCTCCGACACAAACCTGCATGGTCCTCGTATGACTTGACCAATGTAATGTCTGAACTTTAAAAGAGACAGTTACCTCTGAATTTGTTTCAGCTGTTTCTTCTCAGAGTAGAAACACTGGCCTCATCTAGTTATAAAAAAGTGTTTTGACGTGTAAAAGTATTTGCATAAGCCTATTTGCAAAATAAATATCAATATCTGGTTGACCGAGCTTCGCTCGGTTTTTAAAATGTCTACTTTTTTCGAACCTGGGACCTAAATGGATCCCTTGAGCCGAAAAAACCCTAATCTGTAACTTTCATGAAAATCCTTGGAGCCGTTTCCGAGATCCTGATTATACATATATACGAGTAAATATACAAGAATTGCTCGTTTAAAGATATTAGATTTATCATTTGAAACCCTAACCTGGAAGCCGACTCTAATATAGTCGAGAAAAAGCTAAGACAACGGGGCAAACCTGTTGCATTGCATCTGACCCAGACAGTTTTAAATTTGAATTTTTTGTAGGTATGCTGATATCACATTTCCATAATATTATAAAATTGTCTGGACTTACGATAACGGCCGTCAAGTTACGAGATGTTTTCCGCGACTTCGCTTGCGTTGTGGTAGAAAATTTTATTATACCAAAAAAACAGAGATTTATATTCTTTATGGAATGCGGCTTACAGCCTTTTCACGAATTTGGTCTAAGCGCTGAGCGGAGCAACGGACAGCGCGAATAAAACATTAGTTACTTTGTAAGTACGCGAAACTGCCACTGGCGGCGCCTCGTGGCTTGTTTCAAACATTTCTATAATTATTGTACTTACTGCTCGTCGCCCCGCACTAAGTAACCTTGTCTTCTTAACCCACACTGATCTTTATCCTTGTTACAATAAAGTTGCTTTTTCTACAAAACAATTGTTACCATATAGCGTCTGCTACCATACTACCACTGAAAAATCTGCCAAAAACACATTGATCCCTATATTCTTTTTAGTAAAGTTGCTATTTCGTTGCTGTGAAAGGATTGTAAAAAGCTCGATATTTCACGTATGATCATGTCAACGCCCAGGTGAGGTAATTAAATATTGGTTCCCCCTCGGTATGTAGGTACTTACCGGGTAGAATCATACAATAGATGCCTACAGAAGGTCAATTTTTGCCAATAATATTAGTAAGAAAGGGTACATGCGCGGATCCAGCCCTTTTTTTATCGTGGTAAAATCATCAAATGAGTCCTCCCACCTAGGGCAGAGTGGGAGGGACTGTCAGACTCGTACTGACTAAAATCCAAGGTGTCCTTCAATAGCTTTACGTTGTTACAATGCAAATTGGAAGTTTCTGGACTACGATAAGACATTTTTTCTTGAAGAGTGCTATTAAAATTAGGGCTCATGCGGTCATCAAGAGTGAGTGTGTGAGAGTGTGTGAAAGAATACATTTTAGAAGCTACTGCTTCTAAAATGTATTCTTTTTTTGTACTTTCACAAGGCAAGCTTTAATTTAAAATTGAGCTCGAAAACTTTAAGCTTCTGGGTTGTGATAATTTAAGTCTTCACTGACTAGAATAAATTGAACATTTCTTGTCGCACACAAGTCAAGATTTCATTGAGAAATGCGCTGGAACATTTTTAGGAGCAACATCTCTCTGGGGCTTGGAAAACCAACTCTTTATTTTAAGAGCGGGCTTTATTCATCCTATTTTACAATTTGTAAGACATATCTGTGCTTCCCTCTTTATACAAAACTGTACTTCTGTATCTATCTATTTAATGATTGACTGAACTCAAAGGGATGTCGCTCTTTCCATTAGGGACGTCAAATAGGGATAGGTAGGTAACTGAATTGTGGGTTGATGTCGCGACGAATCGATCGCATCGGGACGGCTATTTTGAATCACGGGCTACTGTTGTGCAAATTATATGCTAGTACCTGTTTTAAACCGAAGTCGGTACGCAATTATGGGCTATATGCTAAGGTTTTAGTTTATACATAGACCGGGGTTAAGGGACTGCCTAAAGGGGTAACCGTGAACCGTGAGCAATTGACGGTGGATTTTATTCAGTGGGGGTCTGACAGTGCCATCTGCTTTACCCAGGACGGGAGCACCCTTATGATTTTAACGCCTTTGAAACCAATAGATACCGAGCATTATCTACTTAAAATTGTCATACCCACATCATATCTTAATATATCTATCCACACATATCCTTAGTATCCACTGTCTCTTTCCCGTAAGACATAGAAAATGAGCCTGTAACTGTTATTATCTCTCTCTCTCTCTGTGCAAAACCAATTTGTCTTGACCTCGCTTTGTATGATCTGTCAGCTTATTTTGGTTTTGCATAGCTTAATGTAAAGCCGTTTGTACTAAATTGGGGTAATTCAAGGTTCCCCCAGTGTGGTCATCATACAACAATGTACAAATAACATAAAGCAAAAGAAAACGGTTTTATAATGACCGAGGTCAAAACAGGGACTTTTATATTTAGAATCTGGAGGGTCATCGTGTGCTATACAACGCGGTTACCCCATCCTTTATTATTAATGCCCTATTGGATACGCTAAAATAAGGTCAGTGTAAGGGCCATTATCGACCATATTTATAAATAGAAATTGCATTGAAAGAGACTTCTAGAACGAAAGAGACTTCTGGAACGTTCTTAAGTTACAAATTTTTAAGTGACTTCTAAAAAAGGAATTTTCAATTCGACTGTATTTTTTGTGTTTGTTGCCTCAGAACTTACAACTGGATGAACCGATTTTGATGATATTTTTTTTTGTACTATGCAGTACATCTGTAATTTTGTTTCATCATCATCATGGTGCTTTAAGACGTCGTGGTAGGCCACTAAGTCCAATTGAAAACCAGGGTCGAGCAATACTTGCTAGACAATTTGCTGATGTGGACCTACTTGGCGAAACCGTGGGCCACACAATGTTATTTTTCTTATTTTTTTTTCTTGTTTTGTTTTTATTGTTGGTTTGTGTTGTATGCTCCTGTTGGCTAGTCAAATAAACATTTTTTCGTTCACTGGGTCAGAAAAGATGGTGGATGATATTTAAAACAAAATGAAGAAAAAACACACAGGCCTTTCAATTTCAGCATTCATGCCAGACATGTGAAGCTGATCTTCCAATGAACCTTGGGCTTTTTACTCAATACTTCTTATCTCTTGTCCACAGGTTTCATAGAAATGATGGCAGCCTATGTCCCCCAGTTCAAGTACATTGATGCTGGACTCGTCTGCACCTGGGTGCTGGAGTTAGAGGCTGAACTGAACCCAAGAGATGATACTGACTCCATTTCTAACCCTGGTGAGTTTTTTAACTTCTCGCCTGATGCTAAACAAGTATGTTGTTGACGGTGAAGTACGCTTGCCTAGAAGTAATCTATTCACTCTTGACTTAAAGACTCCAAGGTTTTAGCTATCAAAAAATTGAATATTTACCACCAGTTATTGGAAATGTTTAGCACAATTTACAATCTACACTGGATTTGTAAAGTTTAAACATTTAAGGGGGTACTTTCTGTTGACGGCACTACTGGGCAAACGAATGCCGCGGGTTTGATTTCCGCATGTAATAATTAATTCTATCGGCCCATTCACGTACCTTGCCGCTGTGAGTTGGGCTTCGAACAGTAAAATCAAATGTATGGAAATGTTTGAAACACATCACAAGGCGCCTCCAGTGGCGAATTCGCGTACTTACAAAGTAACGCTTAGACCAAGGCCGTGAACGGGCCAAATGACCTTCAGTACATACTCAGGCTCGAGCTGCTTGTAAATGTACGTTTAAACGTTTGTAAACCCATCTAGGATACAGTAGAGTAATTCCTCAGCCAGATAATGGTCCAAATCCGTTCTTAACCGGCAAGTATTTGTTCCAGATGATTCGGCTAGCAGCGATAGACTGAGTCTTACTCTTCAGAATCTGAGTGAAATGCTGCCTCCCATGACAAAGAATAACAGGCGAGTGCTTTTATATTTGGGTTGAAGTTACATCATCTACCTAGCCTTTTTCCAACTATATTGGGGTCGGCTTCCAGTCGAACCAGATGCAGCTGAATATCAGTATTGTACATGGAGCGACTGCCTATCGGACCTCCTCAACCCAGTAACTGGGTAACCGATACCCCATGGTAAGACTGGTTGTCAGACTTTTGAGCTTCTGACTAATAGTAACGATTGTCAAAGATCAACAAATGACAGCCGGGAGCCAAAGGCTTTAAGTGCTTTCCGAGGCATGGAAGAAACTCGCTATGACAGTTGGTCACTCATCCACAAACCAACCTCGGCAAGAGCGGCTTAACCCGAGAGATCGGCCTGTGCGGCTGTTATTATTTAGCGGTAATAAAATATGTACGTCGAGAAGTTCTTTTTTAGCATTATACCTTCATCATTTTTTCCAGGTCCCATTCCAACTCGGAGTCATCAGAGAGCGTGGAAGGCAACCGTCGTCCATTGCTCGAGGAAGATGTGCACGCTGAGCAGTGCCAGGCTCTCGCTGAGATGTTCCCCAACACTTGTGCTATGGAGGTATGTAGCTGCACAACAAGGGGTTCGACAAGGTAGTATCATGTGCTCAACTCTACTGTGAACGATGTGAAAAACTCACTTGCTTTTTTCTTCTCATCTTTCGACTACATTTCACATATTATGTTAAAGACCTTCGACTTACCTCCGCATAGTGGGATCTTGGTATATCATGGGTAGGTGATATTAGCTTTGCTGAATGAGGATATGCATGTTGAACAGTGTCAGGCTCTCGCTAAGATGTTCCCCAACACTTGTCCTGTGGAGGTATGTAGCTGCACAACTAGGAGTTCGACAAGGTAGCATTATGTGCCCAACTCTACTCCGAACTAAGAGAGGAGCACGTGCAGCAGGCAGCGCAGGCTTCCAATCCAACCTAATTCAGCTAAATACCAGTATTTCAATCAAATTTTCGATCTTCTGTCTAGCTTTAAGGACTGTCAAAGGCCTTCGACTAACAGCCGCAAGGTAGGGTCTCGAAATATCATAAATAATTAGGGTCCATACACGTACAAGGCTTGGAAGCCGTCATTGGAAGAGGATGTGCACGCTGAGCAGTGCCAGGCACTCGCTGAGAGGTACCTAATACTTGTGCTATGATGGGGTTCCTCAAGGTAGTATTATGTGCCCTATTCTATGTTGTCGGCGGCTTGACAAACCAGTTACAACTGAATGCCAGTTTATTTTTGTAAATAAAATAATAATAACTATGTATAAACTAATACATATTTTAAAACAAACTTAAAAACTCACACACGAAGTGACGGCGTCGTGTTACGCTGCGAGATGTCGCGTAGCCGGCCTCGAAAACGCCGATACAGCACACTTTTCGGCCAAAAATCTTCCTTGTTGCTTACTGTGATCTCCACAACTCAATGACTAGCCCAACTGACCCAGATATTTCGTAGTTAGACTAGTTGGCTTCGGTAACTTCAAGCTGAAAATCTAACTAGTCCTTGCCGGATCCTTCCTCTTTTATATCTGTAAGAGTATATTAAAGGTCAACCAGCACAGATTATAACGAATAATCAGAATTGTCAGCCTGACGAGAATCTGACTCAGACAAAGATCTTTGAATGACAGCACAGACGAACTTTCTTAGGGGCGGCGGTCTTTTTGTGGCCCATAATCATGAAATCACATTTTTTTTTCCTACAGATCAAGCACTGTGTCTCAATTGCTCACGGTGACGTGGAGCGCGCCGCCGCGACTCTGTTACACCGTCGCGAGCAAGGACAGTCGCTGTCCGCGGCCGCGCTGCACTCCGCGGCGCGCCAGCCACTCTGTGATGACTCTGAGCTCAAGAACAGGATCATTGCTCGGTGAGTTTTGTATCAAGAGCATCGCTAAAAGCTGCGATACTCTGCAATACAATTAAATAATACGAAAAAAAAAACTTTTCAGAATTATTTTTTAAACACCCACTAACCATCTTTAGAACTTATGGGTCATTTATTACTAGTAGCGTAACGGATTCCCCAGCAAAAATAAACTTCAAATTCTCCATATAGCTGCATCTATCCGGCTCGAAGGACAATTTGGTTCGAGGTTGAATAAAAGACCATCTTCTTGCAAACTTTAGTATTGGACAGTGATTTATTGTTCAAGTCAAAAGCATTTTTTCATGAAGAATATTAACAGTCACAAGAACAATTGATTCCATTTTGCTCAATCATAAGAAAGCAAGACCAAGCCAGATGTTGTGAGAGCCACAAGAACATAATCTCAATCTACCTCCTTCCAGTTACTCCTACGTGGACAAGAACTCCGACCAGAAGGAGCACAAGCCACTGGCTCCCAAGATTGAGCCCAAGAAGATGGTGCGCTACCGAGACAACAAGATTGTCTCGCTCAAGGGCGAGCGGTACACTGAGGTATGTAGCATACTTCGGAGAAAATCGGCTTTTTTCGGAAACACTTCGGAAAACTTTGGGTATCTTCGGCAAGACGAAGTTTACCGAAGCGGAAACCGTGTCTGGTTTAACTGTATTTAATACTGAGTCCAAGAAGATGGTCTCTCTGAAAAACGAGAGGTAATCTGAGTTAGATTACTTCGGCAATCTTCGGAAACACGAAGTTTACCGAAGCGCAAACCGTGTCTGGTTTTACTGTATTTAAAACTGAGTCCAAGAAGATGGTGCGTTACCGAGACAATCTATATAATTATACCTCAGTATGTATATAGCATACTTCGAGAAATTACGGCCATCTTCGGAAACACAAAGTTTACCGAAGCGCAAAGCGAAGTGTTTTTTTTTTCTAAGACTAATGTTTATTTTAGAGCGTGCAAATTTTAATCGAGCGCGCATGATGTCACAATATGGCGTCACCAATCCTCCTTAGAAATATCTGATGACGAAATTAACTAACATTACATCCATAAAACAAATTCCAGGTACCAAAATCCGGAGCCGACGAGGAAAACTTAAAGAAGCCCAAAAAGCATCATTGCCCTTAACCATTAAGAGCATGTCAGTACAGTGGACAAGCGGCCCCCGCCCTCCCCCCACTCTCGCTGTCCCCCTCCCCCCTGCCCCTCCCCCCGCGCCCCCCCGCACGCTCGACACCTCCCCTCGTAATACCCCCTTGCGTAATCGTATTTGTAGTATCGACGGCACTTTTGAAGTTGTCCAATGTAATCGTCAGTAGTGTTTTAATGTCTAAGGTTATATCATATTCAATTTGTCGTAGTATAAAATTAACGCGTGAAAGTGTCAAAGTAAAACAAAATGGCGTCGAAAATTCAAATTTTCGCGTTTTTAAGGTGTGCGCTCAAAAATTTGGTGGTTACTCTAAAATGTTTTACGTGTTAAATGAAATTCGTGTAAAAAATTGTTCGAGTAATTTTTGCGCAACGGTTACTTGCGCTCAAAAATTTGAAGGTAAATCTCAAAACGCGGGTCGTGTAATATTTAATTGCGCGTTAAGTAATTGTAATGAAATTGGTGTTAAAAATTATTCGGATAATTTTTGCGCTCAAAATTTTGTTAGTAGCTCTAAAACGGCGCAGCGCGTCAGAATATTTTACGTGTTTAGTAGGTACGAAATTCACGTAAAAAATAACTTGGCAATTCTTTGCGCTTGGACTTTTGAGTCCAATCAAAAAATATATAATCACTCTAAAAACGCGGATCGCGTTAAAATGTTTTACGTATTTAGTCATTGTAATGAAATTTTAGTCAAAAATAATTTGAAAATTTTAAAACCAGCGACAACAGGCGCTCAAAAATTTGATGGAAAATCTAAAAATGGCGTAAAAATATTTTACGTACAAATAAAATTTCAAAAACGCGCAATACACCAGCCAAATAAATTTAAAAATCACTTAAAAATTTCACGTGTAATATTTAATCTATTTATATGTAAAATTAGTAATTTTGACATAAATTCCAAATGGAATACTTTCATTAATCGTAATTTTGACAATCTTCACGTAAATTTAAAAAGCGAGCGTGCGTATAAGTGTAGTAGTTTAGAAATATGTTTAAAAGAGCGAGAATCGTATGAATTTTATTTCTACCCGCTTAATTCCAGTACTGATTTTATAAAATTATTTAATTTTAATGTTATGTCGTCACAATTTAAACGCATAGACTGTAATTATTTTTTAAATTTAATTAATTTTATTTCTTTGAATATATTTATTTTTAAATCTAAGCTTTTTAGGCAGCTGTCCAGTATTAGTTCTTCTATGGTATCTATGGAATGTCAAAGTGTTCAACTTAGGAAAAATAAGGTTTGTTGTGAAAGTTTAGATACCATAGAATTTGGAGCTCTAAAATGTTGCTGGGCCATAGAAGAAACTTGTCACTCAAAAGTCGCTCAGCGACATTTTAGCGGCCCGGTCAACCATTTTGGATTCCCCATAGTTTTAAGTAAAAAGATCTGTTTACCTGTGATTTCGTACGTTTATTATAATTTTATTATTAAAAATGTGATTCCTAAGATAGATTTAAAGTTTTTACATACATCTGTGATTACGATGCCATTTAATTTGATATTCTACCCTCTAAGCGGTTTTTATAGTCATTTAAGTTTCGACAATAGTTGTGTGCATTCGTCACATAATGAACGGATGATTCTATTGTGATGATATTTTTATTTAGTTTTACTGGTAATTTGATAATGATTCGTGTTGTCTACTTGTGTGTCCCGCGTTGTAATCTCCAAAACTGTCAAACTATACTTTTTTTTAAATATCAAATGAGTTCTTCATGAGTAAAGGACAAAAAATCCAAGCAGTTCCTACTAAGTTGCCCTTTGCGTTCTTGCACCACGGTAGCCTGATTAGGCAGTCTCACGACTCTGGCAGATATTTGGCCTCATCAGTTTGCCAACACCTGGGCTGGTCCTTGATCGGACGGCAAGCGAGCTCGCCGTAAGAGCGTCGCTTAGTATATAATTGATGTTAAGTGTCTATATCACAAATATAGAAAGAAATTGATATTAAATGTCTGTATAATATGAAATAGTTATCTATGTGTTTAAATAATTTATTGTAATACCGACATTCTCATATTTGATTTTCGAATAACTCAAAGACAAAAATTTTATAACATTTAATTTTTTTTTTTAAATTAATTGCCGAAGTGTTCCAAACACAAAAAAGTAACGCGAAAGAAAAAAAACCGAATCATTATCATTTTATCTGTAATTAATTTAATTAATTATTTAAAATAGGTTTTTGATATAGACTGATTTATTTACAATAATATCTCATCGAATGAGGTACGTAATTTATTTTTATTTTATTTTATTATCGATTACAGCTAGGCTGTGTCGTCTCTTACTCTCTTTATCATTTATTTATTCTGTTTTGCAAATCTTGCGTAGGATATTTTTTAATATTTTCGTTATTTCTAACTAATCATTACAAATATATGAGCTTCACGAGTTCAAAAATTCACTTTTTGGATTGTTATAATTTGTAGATCACCAAAAGCCAATTACGACCATTTGGATCTCGATTATGCCGATCGGCAAAGGGGTTTGAACTTTTTTGTATGGGCCGTGTACCAGATGCCATCCGCCATTTTGATTTTTTTACAAAACGGCGTACACGAATGAAACATTGATAAATCGATAGATCACATCAATATAAACATAAAATGTAAGGGGCAAAACCTCGTAAACCGTCACGTTTCCGAGTTATGAGCTGTCAAACATGTAAAATTAGTGACACATTTTTTTTATTTTTTTTATTATTTGGATGTTTATTGATCAAAAAGGATACTTCCGCAATAAAACTAATTGAATATTAGTTTTTACACGCATTTTAAATGCTGAAATTGCGTTAAACGAAATAATCCTATGTAAAAGCATTTGAAATGCGTGAAAAACTAATGTTCAATTAGTTTTATTGCGGAAGTATCCTTTTTGATCAATAAATATCCAAATATTAAAAAAATAAGAAAAAATGTGTCACTAATTTTACATGTTTGACAGCTCATTACTCGGAAACGTGACGCTTTACGAGGTTTTGCCGCTTACATTTTATGTTTGTATTGATTTGATCTATCGATTTATCAATGTTTCATTCGTGTACGCTGTTTTGAAAAAAAATCAAAATGGCGGACAAGGAATTGGTACAAAAAGCACAAAGCCCTTTCCGTTCGGCGTTAACCATCGTAAAATTTTCTTCGGCATGGCTCAGCTGCATTCGAGATATCCGCTCGTACTCAAACATCCCGACCCGAAAATTTAATATCCTGAAGAAATAAAAAAGGAAATGAAATATGTAACGAAAATATTAAATTAATCGTACGGGGACCAGCTTATTTATTTTTGGCTTTTAATTAAATTAAATAATACATTTGTGATTATTTATAATACTGTGAAATGGCTGGAAATATCTCCAAGAATCATATTGCGAGCATGAACACTTTAAAATGTCCATCTTGTGGTAATATTCCTACCTAAGTCAAGAGTGAACAGGTCACTTCTAGGCAAGCGTGCTTCACCGTCGACCACCATCAGAAGAGATAGTGGTCACATGAAAACCTATCGTTAAATTAAAAAAAAATCTAGGATAATATTACCAAATAAGACATTATACTCAACAGACACCTATGATATTACTACAAATATATATAACCTATTTTGGTTTACGGTTAAAAGCAACTGGTAAAAAAAAACTCTTAACTTTAATTTATCAATACTCCCAGTATAATTTGTATGAAAATTCATCAATGGGGAAGGCCGGTCAAAACTAATTGTAGATGGCGCCACCATAGCTAAGTCCTAATCCGACCAATGAGGTAGTACTATTTTGAAGTATCTATAAGATTTGAACCAATGACGATGCTTGGAACAAGCTATACTAGCGCCATTACTTCCCCAGTTGCCATCCGCATTTGGCTCATCAAAACTTTGTATGAAAAAATGTTGCCATTTCACAGTATCATTAATATGAAATTGTATTTAAAAAATTGAAATTTCGCCAAAATTTGGTGCTTAATCAAATTAAAAAATGAAATTGCCAAAATGCGATAGTTATCTAAAAAATCTCGATTTTAAATTGTTAGGAAAACTCTATATACCTATGTTTTGTTTTTAAGCTTTCTTTTATTTTGACGATACATATTAATTTTGTATTAGGACGACTTTTAAAAATGCAAAAATTATTTCACCATCTGTGTAGGTAGCCTTTTTCCAAGTTTCCAACTATGTTGGATTCGTCTTCCACTCTAACCAGATACAGCTAATAATAATTACAAATTTAGATAGAAAAATGATTTGAAATATAAAATTGTTTAAAAAAATAAAAGAGAATTTTTTTTTTGGCTATTAAATGACACATATTATTATAGAAATAAAAATGACAATCAGTCTAAAGAAATAATAAATCTAATAATCAATAATGCATTTTTAAAACTGGTCCTAAAATAAATATTAATTGACTGCCTATTGTTGAATCTCTCAAGCGAATTGTTTTGAATGTGTCAGTATTATTTATTAAAAATGAATTATTTACAAACATGACATTTTTGAAAAATTGCAGTTTATTTTTAATGTGCGATTGTAACGTTCATAGATATTTTTTTGTTTAGTTTTTTCATCTATAGGAAAAAATTATCAGCACTCGTAGCATGGCACTATGGAAACAGGTTCTGTCGACGAAAGAATTGAAAAAATAAAAGAAAATCAGAAATATCTATCGTCCTAAACATGGCGATATATAAAACAAGAAAAAAAAACTCGAACTGTCCCCTAGCCAAGACGCAATCGATAATCGTAAACGCTCGGTACTCCCCAATAGACTTTCAACTTTATACCCCAGAGCTTAAAGTTGAAAATCTATTAAAAATTTCTTAGCGTTACCGAATGGAAAGAACTAAAACGCTATGCAATCTTCACTAGATCTTCAACTTTATACCCAAGCACATAAGGATGAAAATCTATTAAAGCCTATTTAACGTTTGCGTTTATCGTTTGTAACATGGCTACAGGCCCTGTATAGAAATAACTTTGTCTATCCTTAGTAGAAAATAGATAGAATTGGTCATACTATGTGTGCAGGAGTGCAATAGTCGAATAGTCCGACGAAATGTACATTTGTGACATCCGAATCAAAACAGAATTTGCGTCAAAGAATTAATGAAAAAATAAAACAATAGCAGCATTTTAAACGTTGCAATTAAAAAATAATCTATGAATGATATAATCTGAATCTCCAAAACGCCGAATTAAACAATTTATACTAAAGTTTTCTATCAAAATTGTATATTATAATGTCTTGCTTGCCATTAAAA
Source organism: Agrotis clavis (assembly GCA_954870645.1). Classification (NCBI taxonomy): domain Eukaryota; kingdom Metazoa; phylum Arthropoda; class Insecta; order Lepidoptera; family Noctuidae; genus Agrotis; species Agrotis clavis. The sequence goes on from CATPAA010000023.1 coordinate 109,239, forward strand.
ATATTTCCTAATGCATTGCTGGAAATATAGAGATCAACAATTTTGGACTATATATTAGGTAAAATATACGTATGAGCTGTGGTGGATATTATGTGTTTCAAAACTGCCCAGCCGCCATAGCCAAATATTCACCTAGTCTAGTCTAAGTATCCTTCCTTCGTCTCGAGGGTATATCGAATTTTCGAGAAACATGGACAATTCGGAATAGATATAAAAAAATGTTTAGGGCAGTTAAAGTTCTCTCTCTTATACCTTTATGACAGACTATAGTCTCAACTATTGTCTGTCATACAGATACGTGACAGAGAACCATAACGATAGAAATGCTTCCTAAATACAGTTCCCGCATTAATATACCATCATGATTTTACTATCCCTATCCTAATTGATTGGGCGTAGGCGTAGCATTTTTTAGTTAACAACCCAAAAAAGGGGTGTTATTCTTTACAATTAATAAGACAAAAAAATATACAATTTTGTTAGAAAACTAAAATCCAAAATGGCGACAATCACAGATGCAGTAAAAACTCTAAATCTCTCACCGCATTTATTTTCTATGTTTTTTTATTTTAGTTATAAGATTATGATTGTGTATAGTTTGTAATGATTTTTTATGAGCAGTGCCGGCTTTAGCCTTGCCAACTGAAGACAGAAAAATGTGAAAGAAACAGGATTTATTTATTAGTATTCCTTTACTAAGTGTATTGGAATACATCATGAAACTTATATAACCCATTTCAGTCATCAAATACTGCCCTATTTGATGATAACCTATCTTTGAGTACTATTTGATATAAACCAAATAAGTGTGCATTAAGCATCATACCCGATTTGTGGTACATTTTGACGACAACCCAGTTTGGGATCATATCAAATAATATATTTTGAAGCCAGCATAATTTATGGCTGTAAGTATAGACTTGGGTTACTAAGGGAGTTTAAAAAGAAAACCTTACAAACGGGCATTCATTTTAATCTGTTGAAAAATCCCGGATTTATGGCATTAGTTACGGACACATTCTAAAATTAGATGTCATATGAAAATCCAATTTTAAATGCTTTTTTGAAGTTATCCCCCGACTAGGTTACTATTTTACGTCATTCTATTAGGGTATTACTATTTTACGTTACCCCCGAGAAGTAACATTTATTATCACCCCCGATTAGGGTACTATTTATTGTCACCCGCGATTAGGGTACTATATATTGTCACCCCCGACTAGTGTACTATTTATTGTCACCCCTGACTAGGGTACTATTTATTATCACCCCTGACTAGGGTACTATTCATTGTCCCCCCAATTAGGATACTTTTTACGTCATCCCTGACTAGGGTACTATTTAATGTCACCTCAAATTCAGTCACTTGGTATGATTTTCACCCCTAAAGCCGGTAATGCTGCATGCGATGATCGCGCTCTCGTTGTCATATCTAAGTCCAGTGTGAACAATGAACTGAAATATATCGTTAATATCCCTAAATAATATGTGTGTTTTATTTCATCCATAATTTTAATTAAAATTCTTGCAATTTCAGATTTAGCTGACATGAGTAATGGCTCATTTACATTAGGTCGGTTTGAGGTCGGTCACCGAAGGCGGCGGCCGCATTCGGTTTAACTGAAACGCTTACCTAAATTGAGTTGTTTACATTGGTCGGTTAACCGAATTTGGCGACTTCATTGATGGGGCGATCAAGCGAACTGAGCTGCGGGCTGCGGGCGGCGGGCGACGGGCGGGGCACGGCGCACTCGACACCGACAACGGGCTCGACCGAATACGGCCAAACCGAATACGGCCAAACGAATACCTGTTTATATTAGTCGGTGACCGAATACGGCCTGCAGCCGAATACGGTCTAACCGACTTAATGTAAATGCGCCATTAAGGTAACAAAAAGTACCACAGCGTCATCTAGGTCAAAAATATGTTTTACTTTTATCAAAATTACAATACTGATTATTGTTTATGCATACAAAAACAACTCAAGCAAAAGTTTAAAAAAAAAATGCAGTCTTTTTATATTGGCCAGGATTCCCAAAAAATTTGAAAAAAGAACAACTCTACACGTCACGTAACATACGTGGGGCATCCTAAAGCCAAGGATACACTAGGGGACAAATGTGCGAAACGTGTCGCTACCGACTTTGGGTGAAGTAGCACGACGTTGCCGGACTTCGGTCATGTGTGGCATCATCGCGCGTGTCGCCAACTACATCGAGTGAAGTAAGTAACGTAAGTCGCGCGATGTCGCCAGACATAACAGGCGAAGTTTCGCGAAGTCGCACGACTTCGTCTGACGTCGCTGCGGACATAAGTCTCGCGTTGTCGCCATATTTGTACGGCGAAATCGGCCGGCTTCGCTCGAGATGTCGTGGCACATTTGTCCCCTAGTGTATCCTTGGCTTAATGACACCTCGTGACACAAAGGACCCAAATATTCTTTTTGGACGTTAATGTTCCGGACACTCTGTATATGATAAGAGTAGGTATTTGTAAGGATCCTAGAAGTTAGTCTGAAAGAAGTGGTCCTGGAACGAGATTAGGGAACACTATCGCTTTGCCAGCAAAATAAAATAAAAATTAAGGTAGATAGGAAAAAAAACAACATGAATTCTACTTAAAATTATTGATTTATTTTTATAATACATAAGTAATTACACTTAATTGGCCTTTGGCCTTCAATTAAAGTAAAAATAAATAATATTCGAAAGACAAACTTAACAAGTTATGTAATTCTTTAATTTAGAGCCACTTTGGTCAGAATTTCATTGAAATTAAACTTATTGAAGATAGTATAGTATGTAAAAGGATTATCAAAAAACAAGACCAATTGAGGGTAGATGGAAAAATAATGTTTGGTCGGAATTTTATTCAAATTCATTAAAGTTTACATAAAAGGTGTAAAAGTACTGTAAAAAAAACAAGACCAAAAAAGAGGGTAGATGAAAAAAATCTTTGAAATTTTACTTGATTTATAAATTTAATTTTGAAATTGGCTCTAGTACATTATGATCAGATGAAAAAATCAGCAAATATTTAACCTGTACAAATACCTACATACAGATCAACAATATCTTACATGATTCTTGCTAAAATTCTTTTATTCAAAAGAATATTTTAATGGAAAGAAACCTTATTCTTCATGTATAGGTCGATGTTATCTGAAAAATAAAACAAAAATTATTATAATCATTTATATTTTAATTTTGTTTGTTATTAGTGTATCGCACACATACGAAGACTCAATGCAGTCAATTTCAAACATAACTAACGTTCGAAATTAATATTCTATCTCAATCTAAATCCCGTTCCTTCAGTGGTGGACGCCCACGGCGACGGATGTCGCAAGACGATCTCCGGCCACCGTAGGCGCGGGCATGCGGGCGACGAGTAAAGGGCAACTCGCTGTCCGACCATGGACCATGCCCGGGTTCGACGGCGCGTTGTGTTCCACGCGCGCCTCAAAGAGCGTCAGCATGATGACCTCTAGAGGGCCGAAGCCTGCCGGGGTCGCGGGACATATCTCATTACCGTGACCCCGGAACATAAAGGGCTATTGAAGGACACCGTGGATTTTAGTCAGTACAAGTCTGACAGTCCCTCCCACCGTGCCCGGGGTGGGAGGACTCATTTGATGATTTTACCATGCTAAAAAAAAAACTAATTAAGTCGTTCATTGGTTACAAAGATGCAACCGAAGATACTAATCGAAATAGATTATTAATTTCCAACGTTAGTCCCTTAATTAGTGTATTTAAAAAAAATATAGGACATGTATTTTTATATCAATGATGAATATTGACGAAGATACCGCCGTTTTCTCGTGGTCCTACTATTTTGTCCTACTAGTACGACCACGAGGGAGACCAGTTTCTGTTCGTCCTACTATGATATATTGGAGCAGTAATCATTTATTTATACCACCTGTATATAATTTATACCTTTGACACTAGTAATAAAAGGAAGAAAAAAAACAATAATTTTGTAACAAACTTAAGGTAATGTTTATATCTACCCAGGAATATTTAAATGACTAACACTTTGTACTTATGTTAGCCTAGTACTTTTGCTGGATAGTCAAAGAACAAGACGGTTTCAAGTAAGCTTTAGAATTACCTATTTAAAATAATAATATACACTACCTTGAACTCATGTTAGCCTAGTACTTTTTGTTAGCTTCTAATTGCCTCATATGTGTTAAAGCCAGTGAAGAGAAATGGGAATAGACGCTCGGAGTTGTAAGAAAAAAAATAATTCAAAGGTATAAATTATATACTTACAGGAGGTAATTATAAATAAATGATTACTGCTCCAATATTTCATAGTAGGACGAACAGAAACTGGTCTCCCTCGTGGTCGTACTAGTAGGACAAAATAGTAGGGGACCACGAGAAAACGGCGGCAACGGGGAGTGGGTGCTTGTGACGGTATAACGTTAAAATCATATCAGTACCCATACCATGAGTTGTCATTACGATACTCGATCATACACATCGACCGCGTTTGGCGCTCTCATTGGTTGAGAGTTCATACAACTTGGAGCGGGCCAATGAGAGCGACAAACGCGGTCGATATCGATGATCGAGTATCGTAATGACAACTCATGGTATGGGTAAGGCTGCGTTTCCACTGAGGCGGAGCGGAGCAGAGCGGAGGGCGATTCACCAATCACAAATCTTGAAATCCACATCTCTTCTCCACTCAAGCCATGTGATTGGTGAATCGCACTCCGCTCTGCTCCGCTCCGCCTCAGTGGAAACGCAGCCTACTGGACGGCGTATTGAGAATTTTAGAAGCGTAGTATCTTCGTCAATTTTGGCTCATAACAAAAGAAAAAACACGGGTCTAATAATTTTAAATAATCTAACTGATTAATGGGGATGGCAACTCAAAGCTAATCGTAGATGGCGCTGCGATAGTTGGTCCCCACGTCTACCTTGTACAAAAAAACAAACAAGATTATTTGTTATAAAAATTGAGTATAAATACAAAACAAATATGGAAAATTATTCGTCCATGCAAGTACTATATACTAAAAGAAGAATTAAGACGCCGCGGCGCATCTACAAGAGAAAAAAAGTGATTTAATTGAGTGGTTATACATTTGATTTTACCGTAATAAATCCACAATTACTTGTAGTTGAGGTTTCAATTTTTGAGTTTAGGTATGTTTTACCTGTCCTCTCCTTTATCAAGAATATAATGCTGCTTTTGACTTTCTATTTTGATAAAATATCATAATGTTTTAAGTCAGTAATTTTAACCTTTTTTTCTATTTAGATTCGAGAAATATCACAATATATTTAATTTCTTAACACCACAACTATTACAAAACTCGTTCCAGGTGATAATTCTTCGATTTTCGAGCGATGCAATACTGGTACATAACCTCCAAAAGAAAAGTAGATATTATTTTGAAAAGTGTATTCCATCATTTTTACAGCTTATTACACAGCATCTAGTCATTTTACATCAATAAATGTTTTTTTTCTGAAAATTCCTTTGATTTTACAGTTCTTTGGGGACCAAACTGTCATTTTCACTTTGACACTTGCCTTCCCCATTAGTTTTTTCAGTCTTCTCAACTAATGTAAGAATTTAAATAGACAAAATAATATAATTAAAAAGTTTACATGCAAGCGGACCTGTCAGAGTATATAGACTATACCTCAAAAACCATAAATAATAGCGTCAGGAAGGACATGTCATTTGAAAAAAAGCGCAACAAGAAAGCATAAACTAATATTAGTACTTAATAAATACACACTACATACCGTGATTAGCATTTTAAAGAGTACAGCATGCATTTTTATCAAAGAAAATTAAATTTTGTTATAAATAACCAAAACAAAAATAAATAAGAAATAAATACAATAATGATGATGTCTTTAATAAATGTAAAATTTAGAATATTAAGTTAGTATTGTAAATAACATGCAACAAGTTGTTTAAGTTTTTCAGACAAAAGCAATATATCTAAAGGCAGGAAAATAAGTTGTTTAGCAAATTGATAACCTAATTACCGTATACAATCATCAATATTACAATATTGTAGTATATCAATTTGATAAAAGAATTTATTTCCCTAACTACTAATCATACAAACTAACACAAACAATACAAAAACAAAATTACTATAAAATACAAAAATATATAAAAAGAAACCAGTTTGTACTTTCAACTGACTTCATACACACATAAGTAGAAAAGACGAAGCCGATGCAACTCTTCTGCTTAACTACCAACCATAACTGGGTCCACGCAGTGGATTACGGCCCACTCCCACAGAGGCCTGCGTCCCAGCAGTGGGAAGCTTGATCATGCTAAGCTAAGCACGACTGCATTTATCCGTAGATTTTAGTTGCCAACATTTTTCTTAAAGTATTTTTCAACAACGATTTTTGATTGTGCATTCGGTTTTCAACACTATACGAGTATATTGAAGTCATAATCATCATGTTCCTGCCCTTATCTCATTTTACTTGTCGCATCACGTTTTTCCTTCCATTCTCCCCTATCAGACGTCACAGTATCATTCACTACTTTTTAACCGACTTCAAAAAAAAAGTAGGTTCTCAATTCGACCTGTATGTATGTATGTATGTATGTATGTATGTATGTATGTATGTATGTTTGTCCGCGATTATCTCGCCTTTGGCTGAACGGATTTTGATGCAGTTTTCACGAAAGTGTTCATTACATTCTGGAGAAGGTTTTAGTATATAACACTAATAGATATCCCGTGACATTGCCCGCGTGGATCCGTTTTGCTTACTTGGATCGTAGATTTTCAGGGACGAATGCATGTTTGTCCGCGATTATCTCGCGTTTGGCTGAACGGATTTTGATGCAGTTTTCACGAAAGTGTTCATTACATTCTGGAGAAGGTTTAAGTATATAACACTAATAGATATCCCGTGACGTTGCCCGCGTGGATCCGTTTTGCTTACTTGGATCGTAGATTTTCAGGGACGATTGCATGTTTGTCCGCGATTATCTCGCGTTTGGCTGAACCGATTTTGATGCAGTTTTCAGAAAAGTGTTTGTTACATTCTGGGGAAGGTTTTAGTATATAACAATAATGAATATCTCGTGAAGTTGCTCGCATAGATCCGTTTTTGTTCCTTATTAGGTATGTGGATTTTCAAAGAAGCCGATTTTATGAAGATTTTTGTTGAATATCTCAACTAAAAAGGGGAAAATAAAAAACTTTTTTAAAAAAAGGGAACCGACTTCAAAACCAAACACAAAAAAAACTATAAAATAACTTTTCTTTCGGAAGTCGGTGGCCATATCTCAATGAAATAAAAAAAAAATAACAAAGCCACCGACTTCCGAAAGAAAAGTTATTTTATAGTTTTTTTTGTGTTTGGTTTTGAAGTCGGTTCCCTTTTTTTAAAAAAGTTTTTTCTTTCATATCATTCCTCACACAATCCATCCATTTTTTCTTTGGCCTTCCTCTTCCTCTTCATCCATCAACATTCATACTCTTCACTCTCTTAGTCACATGAGTCTCATCCCTCCTCATCACATGTCCATACCAAGATAGACGATTCCCTTTCATTTTCTGTGATAGGCGCCACTTTCAACTCTATGTTTTCAACTGAAGATTGATAATTCAACGGAGCGTATACCAGTGCTTCAAATAAATGTACTGATGTAATCCAGAGAATTAAAAATCGTCGTATTAAAAATAGCTTTAGCAAGATATGGTCATCCCAGCAACGCTGCTGAAATACTGCATACTCTAAGCCTTCGACGAAACTATAATTCGTCTCCAATAGATTTTCAACCTTATGCTCCAGAGAACAAAACTGAAAATCCAATAAAAGAAACTATAGCTACGATGATGGGGCCGGGCTGACGCAAAGCTGTCTCCTTAGAAAATGTTAACTGCAGATATCGGCAACAAATACCTTTAGAAAGACACCGGCTAATTTCGGCTTCGTGCGCTATCTCTGTCGCACGAAGCATAACCAACCACAACAACGTCAATACGTCAAATAGGTACGTGCGATAGAGATAGCGATATACGAAGCCGATACTGGCCGATAGTCTCTTTCTAATAGATGATGTGCAAAATGTATTGATGGTACTTGTTTGATGGAAGTATGTACTAAAACAAACTACGTTAAAAAGGCGCTGCTTCACCGCGAGCATTCACCTATAATATAACGTTACAGATTCGAACATTTCATCAGTGACTGAAGACAATCGAGCATCACAATGCGCACCTTGTATCAAATCTATACTAAATGTACGCGAATGCTCGTCAGTCAGGGAGCTAGTATTGTAAAGTAATGCTCAAAGTCGAATCTATAATGTTACATTACACGCAAATGCTGCCGGTGAGGGAGCGTTTTAAGAGGATCGTCTACCGAGCGCTCGTCCATACTAAAAGAGAAAACGTTTTCCTACCCCTTAATGTTATCCTATCTCAATGATTTTTTAGAATGCTTCTGACAGTAAAAAACTAGGTTTATAGGTTTTCTTTTTTTCAAAATTTATAATAGTTTGAAAGTTACAGGCGCCTAAGAGTTACTTTTGAAAAAAAGAAAACCTATAAACCTAGTTTTTTACTGTGTCAGAAGCATTCTAAAAAATCATTGAGATAGGATAACATTTAGGGGTAGGAAAACGTTTTCTCTTTTAGTATGAACGAGCGCTCGGTAGACGATCCTCTTAAGGGGATTCTACTTCTATATTAAACGCTAAAAAATGTCGCAATTGCAGTCACAGAAAATGGTAGAAAACAATACTTCAACTATAACTTAGACGAAACTGTTGGCGCAGTGGCTGAGCGATATACTGCTGTGCAGCGCGACGCGGGATCGAATCCCGCACGGAACAAATATTTGTAAGACCCAACGACGATATAATACTAGACTCCTAATAACAGGCGACCGATGTCTGCCAACACATTAGGCAAAAAAGTCTTATATCCGTCTCATTTCGACCAATCCTGTGAGCCGAAAACATACGTTGAGACAGAACAGACCTTGAGTTGCCAATCACAACGCAGTACCCCGTCCCCCTCGCTTACTTTATTTTATTTTATTTATTTATTTATATTCAGGCTACATTGGCCCATAGACATATACCTTACAAACTAACATACATAATTTTATAACAACAACTTGTGTTAGTATATAGAAACTTAAGCCTATGTTAGTAAACACTTCACTTCACCGTGCACTAGTCATTGTGCGTTCTGGTGGCACTTGTCCGCGGAAGCGTCGGAACACCACATCCTTCGGCCAGAAGTCCTCCATGACGAGGTGCAGAAAACACGTTGGTACACGCACCACGAACGCCTTGAAGTTGACGTTGTGGCGCGATTCCAATAACTGCACTCTCGGCGTGTACTTGGTCTTCTGGCGCACGTACTCGACGATGTCCTCAGCCTTAGTGGTGTAGTGTAGGCGAGAGATATACACCGGAGTGTTAGGCATGGCAGCACGTATAGTGTTGGGCTCCGTAGGAGCCTTGCCGCAGCGGTTCTTGTTGGCTCGCTGACGGCGCTTCCTCCTTTGCACCGTCACAAAACCATCATCATCAACTGCCCGTTTCGGTGCCTTTTCAAGCACGGGCTTACGAGGAGCGCCAGGCGCACTTGCGGTGACGCTAGCAAAATCCCTTTGAGGGGGATTCACCTGGACTGCAGACACTGGTAGCGGGACGGGGCCAGGGGTACGTGCGGCGCTGCTCGGAGGAGCCGCGGTGACGAGCGCGGGGCTGCGGGGCACGCAGGCGGGGCGCACTGCAAGCTCAGCAATCGACGGATGCGCTTACGTAGTACCTCAGCTAGTTGACAGAATGGTTTTTGTTCCTAAAGCCCGGTTTCCACCGCGAGCGGAACGGACACATTAATGACTCAACGGGTGAAAAGAGTCAAAATGAGCTCGCTCCGGGAACTAAAAAACTCTTTGTTGATGGAAATACAAGTATGCAGTTTACGCTTGCGAGTTTAACGGAGTCCTTAATGGGTCCGTTCCGCTCGCGGTGGAAACCGGGCTTTAGATCGTGCATGCGGAGTCTAGTATTATATCGTCGTTGGTAAGACCTATTGTATTGTGTTTCGTATAGGTCACCTATGTTTCGGCTCTGTGTGTTTGTGTATGTGTATTTCTATGTTTGTAAACGCACCCAAAACACAGGAGAAATTCCTAGCGTGGGGCAATGTTTAGTTTAAAAATATATATAATATCCAGTGATTCTTCTAAGTTGGCTGTCAGTACCCTTAGCACGAGTTTTCAGTATTTGAGACGTAAAGTAAACTGGAACTTTGACAATTTCAAATTGCGAATTTTCAAGGAAAAAATTAGTTCCTTCTTCGGACACCAGAGGCGCTGTTCCATTTTTTCATACAAGAAACGCTGTAAATACTGGAAAGACGCTGTAAAGTAAAAGAGTGAAAACTCGTGATAAGGGTACTGGGGGAAATTCGAATCAATAAGATACCTGAAAAATGCTATCTTCTCACACTTTTTATGACCACATTTGCAACAAATTTTAGCGTTCAGTTCACTACACTACAGAAATAAATAATAATACGACTAAATAAAAATTAACCAATTTATTATTAAGTAATAAATTAAACTACAATAAATAATAAAATCTAAAACATTATCTATGATTGTTTTATTTTCGGTTTTTAACCGATTTCTTATAAAAGAGGAGTTCATATTTTCGATGTTACGAAGTAAGATGAAGTTGTATTTTATTTTGAATATATTTTTAAATAAATACTTCGATGTGAATTTTAACTAGAATAATATAATTTTTGGTATATCTGACATAAATTAATACTTAAAGGTGAAAAATACTTTCAGAGCAGAGATCTTCACCAAAAATTTTAAAAAATTTACTAAATTTTTTGCATAGAATTTTAAATTTTATAATTTGGTATGCAATTTTGAAAAACATATCCTTATATCGGACATTGCAAGCAAGGGGACAATTACAACAGCTGAAAATTTTATCATCCCTCTCATAGAGGCCTGTGTGCTAGCAGTGGGAATATACTACGTACGTACGTACTTGAAAATTCATATTTCGGTGTCGTTTAGTTTTTTTTTTAATAAATTTTGAAAGCTGTGCAGATATAAGGTTAGTAAGCTATGCTTTAAGCGCCAATGTCTATTAAAACATATAAGCCGAAATACCAATGAAATTTGCCAATTCAAAAGATGCCAATAAATTAAAAAAAATCTACAGTAAATATGCTGTATTTTCTCGAAGGCTTATGAACTCAATTTAATAGAAGATTGTTTAGCAAGGGAGAAAGCAACTATTTTTAAGGCGAGAGTGTTTTTTAATCCTGAGCAAAGCGAGGGACTCTAAAATAGAATCCTGAGCGAAGTATGTGAGCTTGAAATTGTGTTGCTCCCGAAGCTAACACTTTACTTTTAATCAATAATAAGATACGAACAACTTACGAACAAGAACATTTACGTTTATTTATTTAAAGTAAAATAAATTTTAACTAAAATTCATTGTTTAAACATTAAATAAATACTTCTTTAACATAACCTTCCTTATCCATAAAGCCTTCAAAAAAACGTCAACATATTAAGAGAAAAAAAACGTCTGCTCTTCAAAAAAAAAAGGTGAATTCAATGTTTCAAATTACCAATGATAGCTTTGATCACATCTGTGGACGAAGCTGTTCCGCCAATGTCTGGAGTCATAATGTGGTCTTCATTTATGGTCTTGTGAACCGCTTTCCTGTAAAAATAGAAAAAAACATTAATAAATTCGCAGAAGGAGGCGACCGCTTCCCACTCCGTCTCGCCCCGCAGCATGGCCGCAACCAATGCCGGGCGCGAGAGGTCTCCGCCTATCGCCGTCGTGAGGACACGTCGGTGCTCCGCCCAAGCGGGGCAATCTTGCACCGTATGCTCTACTGTGTCCTCCGGGCGATCTTCACAGTGGTGACACCCGGGCGTTTCTTCCTTCAGACACAGGGACCTAGCGAAACTTTCGTGTCCGGTGAGGACCTGCGTCATCCGATAGGTCAGGACGCCGTGACGTCTCTCCAGCCACTCCTCAAAGAGGGGTCTTACCGCCACGATTGCGGCGAGCCCGGCTGAGGGAAGCTTACAAAACGCTGGAGTGACGACTCACTCGGGTCGCCACTAGCTACGCAATGGGAGGTTTCACGCAAAGCTCGTCTCAGATGGCGCTACCAGCGCATGATGTCATTTACTGTATGATTAACTTGGCATACACTACACCACAGATAATATAACTACACACTCGAAGCTAAACTTGAACATTGTTTACGTTATGCGCTTGTAGCGCCACTGACGGCTAAAATTCGCAGTGAAACCCCCTATTCGACCGATTTCAACTACATGTGAAAATCATCCTTACCACTACGACATATATTATGACATAAAACGTGCGGTTATCTACGGGTAGATGAAAAACAAAACACGGTCGCCACGACGACGTAAGTCAGTCCAATTGCATCATTATATCGTAGTAGCAAGGACGATTTTCATTTTTAGTTAGTAGCTCAACCAGTCTTACCATGGGGTATCGTATTACCCAGTTACTGGGTTGTGGAGGTCCGATAGTCAGTCACTCCATGTAAAATACTGATATTCAGCTGCATCTGGTTCGACTGGAAGCCGACCACAATATAGTTGGGAAAAGGCAGGCGATCGCGGCTCATCATCTAATGATGATGATGGTGATAGGTTACCTGATGAGTTCCGCGTGGAAGTGATGTCCGAGATGCTCCAACATGTCGTGAGACGCCATAATCATAGCGATGGGGTTCGCGATGTTCTTGCCGGCGATCGCTGTGCCTGTAATAATGAGAAAGCGATATTTCATTATATTTATATTGTTAAAACGACCATATGAACTCGAATTTCTACTTGAAGTTTGTTTTCTCGAAGATTCCACTACGTTCTGGAAGGTACTAAATGGATCGGAGTGGTTTGAGTTGACTAGACTACTTGAATAATCTGGGAGTATAATGGGACGTGAGGTGGAGGATGTCCTCTCCCTCACGAATTTCGCCTCCTCCTTCGCTAGCATTACTGCGTCGCAGAAGGAGGTGATTTCTTCCCATTCTCCTTCGCTCCGTAACATGGCCTGAACCAGGGAGTCTATTCTCTAAGAACGCTTTGACAACGAGCCCAAACCAAGAATTAATTATATTACGAGTATGATTTGACGTCGCGCCACCACTCATGACCCTCGGAAAACTCGTGGTATAACAACCGGGTTATACCACGACTTTTCCGAGGGTCATGAATGAACCGTCATTGAAGAAAAGAAACTTACATGGCGGCGCTTATCGTGTTCTCTCGCTCACACACTAGTGCCGTCTATACTCACTCCAGCGCGTAGCGTAAGCAGAAAAAAAAATTGTATTGATGTCTTAACACGCTGAGTGATCTTTTTTAAGAATATTTACTATATTTTTCTGTTATTTTTCCGTTGTTACTTGTTGATTATTGTTGTTGAATTTTGTTTTATTGTTAGGTTAAGTTTGAGAAATTATTGCGATCCAGTCTTGTTTTTATTATTTTTAATTTGAAAAAAACTTTAGCACATCAAGCTACCATAATATGTCAAATTTTTGTAATAGATTTTCAACTATACCACGAAATAAGACAGTTCACGGTTTATTGGCAAAATTTGACAGATTCGGGTAGCTTGATGTATTTGACGATAAATCATCAAAATAAAAATCGGCCAAGTTCGAGGGGGACTCGCGCACCAAGGGTTCCGTACCATTATCTATAAAAACGGTAAAATGCTGACCAAGTGCGGGTCGGATCACGCACATCGAGGGCATTCTAGTTGAAATAACTATTGAGACTAACTAACTAGTGAGAGCAGTGGTAGCCCAGTGGTATCGGTCCCGACTTACGAGTTGTAGGTCGTGGGTTCGAACCCAGCCAGGCTTATTACTTTGTGTAATTTCTTTCATCACCACAGCTCTCAAAACGGTGAAGGAAAACATCGTGAGGAAACCGGCATGTCCTAGAACCAAAAATTCGAAGACATGTGACATCTACCAACCCGCACTGGGCCCGCGTGGTGGATTATGTCCATCAGATAATGGCCATTTATCATTTATCACTCCCTCTCACAGAGAGGAGGCCTGTGTCCCAGCAGTGGGAACATTATAGGCTGATGATGATGGACTATTGTAAGCGGCTTCACCCGCTACAACTCGAAAATTATTTCACGGGACCACGATGATAACTTACCAGTGTTCCTGGTGCCAGGTTCAAACACCGCGTAGTGGTCTCCGTAGTTCCTGCCGGAGTGGAGCCCCGCGCCTCCCATGAGGCCGCACACCAGGTTGGACACGATGGAGCCGTACAGGTTGGTCATTAACATCACGTCAAACTGGTGAGGCCTAGTAATAAAAAAAAAATGTTATTAAGTCTCTTCAGCTATGATGTTCAGGGTCTTTTCGGCTCGGACGGGGCCTCTTCTTAGAGGGCCAAAGCCTGCCGGAGTCGCGGGACTGTCTCATCAGGTAACCGTGGTCCTTTATTTATTAGAAAAGTACAGCCACATCACATACATTTAACATTAAAATTTACAATTTATAATAAGAGTGGTCTGATGCACGTGACAATAATGGCGTACATAACATTCACAATTCTTCAGCTCGGTGATAAAAGACAATTATTATTTAAAGAGGGAAAAAAAAAATTGTTACTTAATGAAAGTTAAATTAAAAACAAACAGTTCAATATATCATAATAAAATATTTGATACAAACAAAGAGATTTAAAATAGTTTAATGTCTTTGGATACAAATTTCCAATAGTATGCAAAGAAATGTCAGATAAAAAAGATAAATGTCAATATACGAGTAATATAAAAAGATAAATGTCAATATGAGTAGGAGTAATGAATTGGCCAATTATTATAATACAAAATAATTTAACAATAAAGATGGAACATAAAGGGCTATTGAAGGCTTTGAAAGATCACCGTGGATTTTAGTCAGTACAAGTCTGACAGTCCCTCTCGTAACGCCTTGGGTGGGAGGACTCATTTGATGATATTACATGGATAATGTTTACAGGATAAAAAACCGGCCAAGTGCGAGTCGGACTCGCCCATAAAGGGTTCCGTAGCAGCAAGAAACATAATACAAAAGTTATAGTAGTTGCTTGTAACTTTGAGAGGTAAATTGCAGTTTACGATTTATGACGTACTTATTAAAAAAAAACTAATTACTTGATCCCGTTCAAAACAATTTTTGCTGGAAGTTTGCATGGTAATGTACATCCGGTACATCCTACTTTTTGAAGACGGTGAAAAATATAAGCTTCCATAAAGCGCTGCACTCACTTGGACACAAGCTGCATGCAGCAGTTGTCGATGATCATATCATTGTGTTCTATGTCGGGGTACTCCTTGGCGATGCGGCGCGACGTCTCCAAGAACAGACCGTCAGACAACTTCATTATATTCGCCTTGTGGATCGTAGTCACCTGCAAAAGAAAAAAGGATTTAAAACTAAAAGTTATAGAGAAAATAGTTCGTTTGGTTGAACACTCTAATCTTAGGAACTACTGGTACGAATTGAATTAAAAAAAAAAAATATTTTTGTGTTAGATAGTCCATTTAAGATAGTCATGTAAAATCATCAAATATGTCTTAAATTCCCACCTTGGTTGGGGCGGAAGGCACTGCACATATTGTACTAACCAAAATCCACCGTATTCCTTGAATATGGGGTTTCACACAAGCGCATAACGTAAACAACGTTCAAGTGTAGCTTCGAGTGTGTGTTATCTGTGATGTACTGTATGTCAAGTTAGTGTGTAGTTATATTATCTGTGATGTACTGTATGCAACGACGATATAATACTAGACTACGCATTGCACGATCTAACGAACAAAACTATTCTGCCAACTCGCTGAGGTACTACGTAAGCGAGGGGGGCGGGGTACTGCGTTGTGATTGGCTAGCTCAAGGTCTGTTCTGTCTCAACGTATGTTTACGGCTCACAGGATTGGTCGAAATGAGACGGATATAAGACTTTTTTGCCTAATGTGTTGGCAGACATCGGTCGCCTGTTATTAGGAATCTAGTATTATATTGTCGTTGACTGTATGTCAAGTTAGGCCCATTGTCCACGTAACCGCACGTCATACGCACGCTTTCGTCAATTGACGAAAGCTTGCATCTTGCGTAGAAACAATGAAATCATACAGTAAATGACATCATGCGCTGGTAGCGCCATCTGAGCCGAGCTTTGCGTGGAACCTCCTATTGCCATTTACGTTTCAGGATCACAGTAGCCTATTCATCTGAATAGGGTCGCGAGAGTATCTACTCTCGCGACCCTAACAGGGTCATATTATATACAAGTAGGTCACTCAAGGTCATATTATAGCAGTGGGTCACAAAGGTAGGTCGACTAAGGGTCATATTTTAAGAGCAACTCAGCTCAGGTCACGTTAAAACGCTCCCTCACTGGGATTATTCGCGTGTATTGTAACATTATAGATTCGACTTTGAGCATTACATTACAATACTACCTCCCTGACTGACGAGCATTCGCGTACATTTAGTATAGATTTGATACAAGGTGCGCATTGTGATGCTCTTGTCTTCACTCACTGATGAAACGCTCGAATCTGTAACGTTACATTACAGGTGAATGCTCGCGGTGAGGGAGCGCCTTTATAATATTCTTACCTTCTTCCTGTTATTCTTCTTGGCGAACTCGAAGGCGAACCGCGCCACTCTCTCGGAGTTACTAGCAGTCACAACCTTCATCGACTCGATGACTCCGTGCACTGACTCGTGTTCCAACATGGCGTATTCACCTTCTGTGTTTTGTCTGTGGAAGCAAAAGATATTATGGATAGTATTGACTGATTTCTGGGATTTAAAGCCTCATTTAGACATGGCAAGAAATAGGGTAGTTTACTGGAAAAATAAATTGGAAATCTGTCAAGTCCTGACAGTTAGAGTATTGAAAACTAATGAACAAGTATTTTATCTTTTTTTTTTAATCAATCAATTTTGAAAAACGATTCGAAACTCGGGAGTTGGGAGCTTGTGACGAGTCACTGACGACAGAAACAAGTAAAAACTGTACTTGGTTGTGATGTATTGGCGATTTTAAGTGTCGTATCTTCCCGACCCGAGCATGGTATGTGATCGGACGGCGAGTTACCCATTTCTCTCCGTTCAATGCCCAGCGTGCTAAGCCTAATGGCGCATATTACACATTTCGGGTTTTAGGTCGATTTGCCTGGTGACTATAGCCGTACAACTACCCAAGTAACACAAAAAGCATTATAACAAACGAATATTAAACTAATGTAGAGCCTAAGATCCTTATGGAGTCGTATATAAGTTCACCGAGCGTCTTGTCGCTTTATATTGGCATTTTAAAATTATTATAATGCTTTACTCTGTATAATGGTTGTATACTGGCATATCAAAATACTGTTATAAAACCTGAGGTTTTAGTGCAGCAAGCCACAACGAAGCTGTACAGCTTTCAGCTGTTGTTAGTGCTTTTAGTTGTACAATAGCATTTTAAGAAGCAAATTAATGCCGAATGCTGTTTAATAGCATTAACGTGAACCATTATAATGCTAGTCAAATCCACTATACAGCTTTTGGCTGTTTTTAGTGCCTTAGGGTCTACAATGGCATTTCGTGAAGTACATAAAGGCCTTATTCTTTTTTATAGCATAAACGTGAACCATTATAATGCCACTCAAATCCGGTATACAGCTTTTGGCTATTTAAAGTGCCTTAGGGTCTACAATGGCATTTTTAAATGCTATGTAAAAGCCTACGGCCAATGAAGGGTGCCAACCTGAATCAATGTAATGCCTGCATTTTTAAAGATCAACTGAGTTATGTTGTATGGCTAGCAGCTTTTACGTGAGTTATTGTAACGCGTAAAGCTGTATAAACATTCATATTAATGTTTTCGTAAAACCATTTATCGGCCATATTGGGGAAAAGCACATTTTAATAACACAATAACATCTGAACATTTTGTCTTCAACCTTCTACATGCAAGCAAAAACCGGCCAAGTGCGAGTCGGACTTGCCCATGAAGGGTTCCGTAGCAGCAAGTAACATTATATAAACGTTCTTGTAATTTGTTGTAACTTTGAAAGGTAAATTGCGGATTACGGTTTATGACGTATTAAAAAAAAACTAAATACTTGATCTTGTTCAAACCAATTTTCAATTGAAGTTTGCACATGTACATCATAATATTTTTTTAGTTTATCATTCTCTTATTTTAGAAGTTACAGAGGGGGGGGGGGGGAGACCAACATTTTACCACTTGGGAAGAGTCAGACTGTGTGTGAAACTGATCAGTTTAGAAAAAAACGATGTTAGTAACCTCAATATCATCTTTAAAGACCTATCCATAGATACCCCACACGTATAGGTTCGGTGAAAAAAAAATTTTTTGAGTTTCAATTGTAAGTATGGGGGCAACCCCCAAAATTAGTTTTATTTTTATTTTTCTGTAAAAATCCTAATGCGGTTCACTCAATACATCTACTTACCAAGTTTCAACAGGATAGCTCTTATACTTTCGAAGAAAAGTGGCTGTGACATACGGACGGACAGACAGACAGACATGACGAATCTACGAGTATAAGGGTTCCGTTTTTTGCCATTTGGTTACGGAACCCTAAAAAGTAGGTACCTAGATCCATCTGTGATAACCCATATGAACTATGTACGTACACCGTCGTTGCTTATTTCATCGATGTAACATTCTACATGCGTACATGATTTTTTTTATAACATATTATTGGAAATACGCAATAAATTAATTCATTTTTCTTACAATTTCTTTACAACTTGTAAAGAAATTGTAAGAAAAATGAATTAATTTCAATAACTTTTTGTTTTCCTAATAATGCGACTCCAAATCTCTATGCTTTGTGTCATTTGGATGATGGGTTTTATTGCTTTGCTTAAGGATCTCCAAAATTGCGTTCAAGTTATGGTACTATTACAGTCCACATCAAGTCTACTAGTATACCGGTGAACCCTTATAAAACTACTTTATAGACAATGGCATTACAATGGTTGAGCTTAAGTCTTCTTTCTGGCCTCTGGGTTGATGATTGTTCACATGTGAGTATTAATACTGCTGGCGGCATTAATTCGCTTTTTTAAAGCTTCACCGGGCTGCTATAGACCGACACCATTTTGGAAATATTTTCTAACCTAAAAATATTATTATTCAGACCTATTTATAAAAGAAATAAGCCTTTATAATAGTAATACAACTTAATTTAATACTGCCCAAACTATACTATTATGTGAATTATGCAAAATTTGTTCTTTAATAGAAATACATCATTGTTTTGGTTATTTCACACATATCTTTAAATAATATTTTTTATCTAAATCACAAAATATCGAAGGCGCGTGAAAAATATCCATAAAACTTATATAGATATTAACAGTAAACCACACTGCGCAGTAATATTTGAAGGCAGAAAGCAATTTCAGAGAGTCTAAACTTAAAATTTTGTTTTAATGCAAATAAATATGGTGTCATCATTTACGGTTTGTCAATGTTTGTCCATAATAAAAAAAGCAAAGTAGTCAAGTTACAACGATAATTCTAATATAAAATTTATACCGTGGTAATAGAGACGTTTTTGCAATGATGTGGGATTCATTCAAGTTCTAACTGTGAACACTTCAATGGCTACAATCATGCTTTTACTTCACTTTTATGCTCCTCTAATGCATTAGTAATGCTATTAACATCTTCACTATTAATAATAATACTAGTATAATGCTTTTATAATGCGATTGGCATTTTCATTGACCGTAATAATGCTTTTATAATGCGATTGGCATCTTCATTGACCGTAATAATGCTTTTATAATGCGATTGGCATCTTCATTGACCACAAAAATGCTAATATAATGCGCTTATGATGCAATTAAACAACTATGTGAACCCATTTAGGATCTAAAGCCGTAAAATTTGTGCCCAAATAAGAGTTATATCAGCCGTACAAACGTTTGTAGGGCTAATATAGGGCTACCTTCAAAATGCTTTAACGCTACAGAAATGCTGTAAGACTGCCGATATAATGCTTTGATGTGTTACTTGGGTAGTCACTATTAGAGTGCTTCCCGCATGACGCACACAAGTGAAAATCATCCTTACCACTACGACATGAAACGTTTATCTACGGGTAGCTGAAAAACAAAACACGCTCGCCACGACGACGTAAGTCAGTCGAATTTCATCATTATCTCGTAGTAGCAAGGACGATTTTCATTTTTAGTTAGTAGAAATTGCAAATCGCACGAATCGCGTCATGGGGAAGCTCCCTGAGTCGCATTGCTAACAAAATGTCTTCATCATCAGCCTATAACGTTCCCACTGCTGGGACACAGGCCTCCTCTGTGAGAGGGAGTGGGCCATAATCCACCACGCGGGCCCAGTGCGGATTGGTGAACGTCACATGTCTTCGAATTTTTGGTTCTAGGACATGCCGGTTTCCTCACGATGTTTTCCTTCACCGTTTTGAGAGCAGTGGTGATGAAATAAATTACACAAAGTAATGCGCCTGGTGGGGTTCAAAGCCACGACCTACAACTCGTAAGTCGGGACCGATACCACTGAGCCACCACTGCTCCTAACAAAATTTCTTACCTGACAATATGCAGATCAATATCCTTATGCCTGGTGTTGACTCCGGGGAAGGACTTGCAGTGCATGACGTAGGCGTACATGTCCAACTCGTTGCGGAGCGCCACATTGCGGGAGGTCACGTAAGCGGCCTCACTCTTTGTCTCGATGTTACCCTGGTAGACATCACGGAAATAAGGATCATCATAATGCCTTTTACAGTTCATCATCTGCCTAGCCTATTCCCAACTATATTTTGGTCAGCTTCCAGTCAAACCAGATGCAGCTGAATATCAGTATTTTATATGGAGCGTCTGCCTATCGGACCTTCACAACTCAGTAACTGGGTAAGTAATATGATACTCTATGGTATGACTGGTTTGACGGGGCCCCTCTATAGAGGGCCAAAGCCTGCCGTGGTCGCGGGATTAACGAACTACCGTGACCCCGGAACGTAAAGGGCTATTGAAGGACACCGTGGATTTTAGTCAGTACGAGTCTGACAGTCCCTCCCGCCCTGCCCTGGGTGGGAGGACTCATTTGATGATTTTACCAAGCTAAGAAAAAAAATGGTATGACTGGTTGTCAGACTTTAGATTTCTGACTAACAGTAACGACTGTCGAAGATATGACCGCCAGAACCAACGGCTTTACGTGCTTTCCGATGCACGGATGAAACACACTATGACAGATGGCCACCCATCCAACCTCGGTAAGCGCGCCTTAGCCCAGAAGATCCGCCTGTGCGGCTGCAATTATTGCTTATATGTAAAATACTGATATTCAGCTACATCTTGTTCGACTGGAAGCCGGCCCTATTCATCATCCACGGTACAATCTAGGCAAGCGCGGCTTTTTTCTTTAGCGTGTTAAAATCATGAAATGAGTCCTCCTACCCAGGGCGGGGCCGGAGGGACTGTCAGACTTGTACTGACTAAAATCCACGGTGTAATGATAAAAGTCCCGCGACCCCGGCAGGCTTTGGCCTTCTAGTGGGGGGGCCCCGTCATCTTGCTGACGCTCTTTGAGGCGCGCGTGGAACACGTCGTCGACCCGGGCATGGTCCATGGTCGGGCGGCGAGTTGCCCATTACTCGCCGCCCGCATGCCCGGGCCTACGGTGGCCAGAGATAGTCTTGCGACGTCAGTCGCCGTGGGCGTGTACGACTGCGACTGGGGCGGAGCGGAGGGAGGACGCTGTCCTCTCCCTCACGCGGCCCGCCTCCTCCTTCGCAAGCATGACTGCTTCGCAGAAGAAGGCGACCGCAGGCAAGCGCGGTTAAAACTTTAATATTGATTTGTGCAGTATTTTTACCATAACCGCTGACTTATCATGACGTCTTAAAAAGAGTGATTCCAGTGTGGAAGCGAGGTGGCGCTAGACGACTTTTATAGCTCTCTTTCCCACAGTGGACTTACTTTCGCTTACGTCATGGTAGGCCATCTGGGGCCGTATTACAACATCTTAAAACCAGGCTTATTCCAGTGAGTGAACGAGATGGCGCTAGACGACTTGTATAGCTCTGTCACTGTCTGGTTTTAAGACGTAATACCCCCCCTAAGCTCAAAAAAAGACATACCTTAAGGCAAACACCATTCCTCTTGATGGTCGTGATAGCATACTTGACATCCTCGTCATTGTCCACATTGGGATCAATGTCCACCAGCTCAAAGTCTATTGGGGCTCCAATGTACCTGTAAAAGTAATTAGAACATTGAATGAAGTTATGAATCTAAGTTTTTTTTTATTTCTTTTTAAAGGTCTCCCCCATAACCTAGGCACCCACTGTGTAACGACCCTAGCTCACCGATCCTGATACATTCTGTAGACATGGCCCGCCCAGTCCCACTTCAACCTGGCAGTCTTGTTGCCCACATCAGCGATCCCAGTTTTGGAGCGTATTGCGGTATTTCGAATACGATCGCTCAGCTTGATAAAATACGCTACGCTCCATCGCTCTTTGGCAAACCTTGAGTTTGGACTTTTGCGACTCAGTCAGGGACCAGAATCTAGAATAACATACATTATGAATTTGTGCGATCAATTGTGGCAACAATACTTTGGTTACTCAGGTACCCTACACGCCCGGCATTGGTCGAAGACATGCTGCGGGGCGAGACGGATCGGAAAGCGGTCGGCTCCTTCTGCGAAGCAGTTATGCTAGAAAGCAGAAGGTGGGACGCGTGAGGGAGAGGACAGCCTCTACCTCACGAAACAGCCTCCGCGAGAGACGACTAGGGCAACGGACGTCCCGAAACGATTTCCGGCCCCCGTAGGCGCGGGCATGCCGACGGCGAGTAATGAGTGACTCGCCGTCAGATCATGGACCATGCCCGAGTCGACGGCGCATCGTGTTCCACGCGCGCCTCAAAGAGCTGTCATATTCTAATTTAGAAACTCAATAATTGGATAGGCAGACATCAAACAAAAATAATCCCTTACATGTAATTTATAGCAGTGTAGTGCTATCTATGCAAATTATAATCTTTTATACCACTAATTGGTCTAAGGCCATTTCAATTAAGGAAGAAATTGATAACGATATAAGGCGAGACATGTGCTTGTAAGTACTTAATAATTAATAAATTGATGAGTAACGATCATGTTATCTTCAGACTTTAAATAAAAGAACAGCTATTAATATGTACACATATGTATAACTATCATAAGCTCTCAATTCATAGACAACAAAGGGCATAAATTTTGACAGCACGGTTAGCGTAGTGGCTGAGCGATTGGACTGCTGCACTGCGTATCATGGGTTCGATTCCGGAGCAAATATTTGTATGATCTACAAGTAGTTGCATCGGGTCTGGGCGTTTGTGTATGTGAGTTTATATGTTTGTAAACAAACCCACGACACAGGAGAAATTCCTAGCGTGGGGCAATGATTATTTAAAAAAAAAACTTTATATTGTAAAAAAGTTGCTTTCCGCCTCTGCATTGTTAGATCTATCAAAATACACAATGAATTGTTAAACGGTCTTCACGTAGTGATTCAAGCAGAAGGTTTCAATGAATAAAAGATCTATGTTACTTGTGTGATCTGGTACCCAGCTTAAAAAATAAAATTAACATCCTTGCCTTGTAGCTTCTCATTTTTTTCTGGTAAAATCATCAAATGAGTTGTTCCACCATAGGTGGAGTGGATTAAAATACAGTTTGATTCAATAGCCCTTTTTGTTGCAGGGTCACATTTACCGATTAAGACAGTCTCGCGACCCCAGCTGACAGTCCCACAACCCCGGCATTACATAACTTATTAAAACTAATCGTTCTGTTGTAGTATCATGCTTTATTTGCTCAAAATCTGTTGGAAACTACACCATTACTGACACTTAAAGTGAACATTTTTCATTTTACTTCAAAAATAATAATTTCCTACTTTGTAGCAATATGAACATCAATAGCTATGAAAAATATCTTACAACTATTCATATTTGAGAGCATATAAATTGCTAGTTTCTTCAATTGTTCAGTCATGTGTTAATCACAAGTTTAAACATTGATTTCTTAAGCGTTTTATTTATAAAAGTTTTGAAACGAAACTGCAGTAGAGAAACACAAATGAAAAATAAAAATAAATGATATTGTCTATGCAAGTGTGAAGACTTGCAGACATTAATCATTAAGTCATTAACTATAACAATGTTTATATTATAAATTAACCAAATAGTGAAACACTTCAGTGTGAATTGGGAAAGGTTATATAAATTAGATTATGTGTTTTTACTTGCGTAAAAACACATAATCTAATTATGTGTTTTTACTTAGCTTAATTCTTAAGAAAACCTACTGCATCTCATTTAGAAAAGTAATCAGCTGAATTCTCAGTATTTTCCCTGCTAGTCTAGCAAGGTTCTTACAAAAAAGGTTATAATTACTTGAAGATATCCCGGACGTAGCCCATACACTCAGGGCCGATTCCTCCTCCTGGGAGCATGGTAACAGCATGACGACCTCCATAGTGGGCCTTCGGAATCAGGTGCACTTTCCTCACAACTGGAGTCTTGTGCTGAACATCATAATCTGACAATGTAGCAGGTGCCGCTGCTGAACTACTCAAGTTTACGACACCACGGAGCTCAGGCCGCACACTCAATTTACTTATTAATCTCAGAGCCATCGCGAATTCTGCGCAAATATCTAGGCTCAACTATTAAATAACCACAGGAAGAGGAAAACGGAAAATGACAGGTGTGATGAATTTTCACCGTCAGATGGCGCTGTTACGTCAAAGTTTTTGTATAGATGGCAGCATTGGAGTTTGACAGTTGCGCTAATGAATTCTGATTGTAAACATCAAGGAACTTTTGTGATTTTTTATGTAAATACATAATATTTTTTAATCTGACTTTTGTACGACTGTTACAGATACTTTGACTGTATGAACAAAATAGTGGTATAATTTTCAGTTGCTTTATTGTGCTGAAATTAATTACGAAACAATGACGATGAATATTTTAGTATGGCAACATTGGGAAGTGATAGATTTTTTTCTTCCAAAATGACATGAGTGTTGCTGTGTTGCTTTCCTTTCACAGAGGAGTTTGCAAGTACGAGCGGCTGGAGAACGGGCGTCCATTTTGCTTCGCCATATTGAATTTGGTCGGACATCTTTGGACGCCATGTTTAGTCGGACATATTTTATAAACATTTTCGCGTAAATTTCAAATATTTTTGAGCCTAAATATCGAACTTTTTTTCACTGAAAACTGTGGCACTAGTTGCGGTAAATATTACGTTGGAAAATTCCGTGCCAACGCATCTGTCCATATTTGTCTTCTGGTGGCCGTCGGTGCTTTTGTTACTGGATAAATACAGGTAAATTATTTCTATCGAAAACATAGTACTTTTTGACGTATCGTAACAAGTGTTTTCTATTTTCTATGAAATTACGCGTTTGGCCGATTAATTGAGGGTGACAGAATGAAGGTCATTTTATAAGGTATCGATGTGTGTAGCGTTTGGCGTGGTCATTTTATAATTATCTAAAAAATCGTCGGGCCGCGGGCCCGGCCGGTTGGGCTGCGCCGTCAGTGTACTCGCACCTGCCTCGAGAGATAGTTGTTTGACTCCAATGCACCATAATGCGACAGAATAAAGCTAAAAAAATGATTTTCTCTGTGGGAGGTAACGAATACTCAATAAAACTTGTACCCGTCGAGGGACGTTCTGACACTATTTACATTAAAATCACTGTTTGTGTATAACACGATTCGTTCTAAAAATAACTCGTGAAAAACAAATTGTGCTCGAATAAAATGATAATGAAATGTTTTATTTACATACAATTCTGTAATCCAGTGTTTTTCTAATCTATAGAGTTATTGTTTTCTTGTCCTCTTATCATGTAAGCAAAGGTATGTGTGTATTCTGCCTGATTAGATACTTGTTTGTAGTTATTTTTAGTGTGATGGGAAAATGAAACAATTAAATGGAAAAAAAGAGGTTAATTAATCCATTCTTTGATAACCTGTAAAATACAAGTTTTCTTCATAATACTGACACAGTCTGTTTAAACAAAGTTAAACATTATAAAACAAACATTTCAGTACAATAGGTCATAACATTAAATTATCTCTACCCCTAAGACAACCCACTGACCATATTGCTTTTAAAAATCATGCGAAGGGTCCATAATAGAACATTTAGAACAAATTAAATATTTTCTGTTATCATCAATGACTCATGTTTCTACCAAAACATAGTTTAAATGACTCAATAAGATATCTAGTAGGTATATTGCCACTGTATCTGGACTCATCATGTGGAATTGACTAGCACAGTCAGCCACACATTAAGGATACCTAACAGTAATGTGGGTTATTCTTCAAAACTTGAATTAGAAAAAAAAATGTAAGTACAGTATTTAAGATTATTTTCAGGAGAAAAAATCAAATCAAAGCATTTATTTCAAGTAGACCAGTTACAGGCTTTGAATTGTCAAAGACATAAAAAATATCATACTACAAAATTACGGTGCTACAGTCCCAGTCACAAGACATAATAAATGTGAAAGTACCATAGATACCCATTCCAAGGAGTGGATCTCTATGGAGAAGAACTGGCAAGAAGTTATATAACGTTCGTTTTCTTTATAGGTATATATAGGATTTTTTATTTATGTCACATTTAGCAGCATAAGTATGTTGTAAGTAATAATGTAACACCAATCAATATGTTTTGAAAATAAAAGCTTGTACTGAAAAATATGCTTATTAGCACAGGATTATTTTGACTGGCCTGTTGGTCTAGTGGTTAGTGACCCTGACTGCTATGCCGGAGGTTGTGGGTTCGATTCCCACCCAGGACAAATGATTGTGTGATGAGCACGATCATTTGTTCTGTGTCTGGGTGTAATTTATCTATAATATGTATGTATTTAGAAATATATAAGTATGTTTATCAGTTGTCTAGTACCCATAACACAAGCTCTGCTTAGCTTGGGACTAGATGGCGTTGTGTGATAGTTGTGGAATATTATTATTATTAGCATAATAATATAGCAGTTACCTGATCCTCCTTTTCATAAACACTCCATCTAAGGATCATGGTAATCTTCAGAGTTGCATCTGGAGCCGATGATCGACCTCCACCAATAATAATGAATAATATGATTAAACTTTTTTAGAGTAAATAATACTGTGACGTCTGATAGGGGAGAATGGAAGAAGAAAATGTGTTGCGACTATCACAAGTTAAATGGGATAGGGGCAGGATGATGATGATTATGATAAAGCTTTTTTACCAAAATAAAAATTTGACTGGATTTAAACCTTCTGGACTCTGCTATCACAGTCCTACCCGGCAAGGGTGAATTATTAATG
Source organism: Agrotis clavis (assembly GCA_954870645.1). Taxonomy (NCBI): domain Eukaryota; kingdom Metazoa; phylum Arthropoda; class Insecta; order Lepidoptera; family Noctuidae; genus Agrotis; species Agrotis clavis. Next base: position 136,717 of record CATPAA010000023.1, read on the forward strand.
AGTTATTCCGTTCTTACCATTCCAATATGATGAAGTTATTGATCAGAAAAAAAAAATTAAATAGAACTTGTATTAACATAATATTATTTATTCAGCAATAATGATAACTAGATGTCATTAGCATCAATTATTCGAAAACTATTAGTAATCTTTACTTTTTATAATAATGTTCTGATTCCGTGTTTGAAATAAAAGTTTTTAGTGAAGCCACTTTTTCTAAATTTGTAAGTGAGCCAGGGGCGTAGCTACCGCCGTATCAGCCGTATGAATTATACGGGGCCCCCAGACCACGGGGGCCCCAACGTGCGTCTTCAAAAATTAATAAAAACGTTTTTGTTTCATTTTAAATTTTGTTTGTTAACATTTTGGAAAAAGTGATAGATAATTATGATGAATTATTTTAATTGTATGCATATTTTTTCTTTTGTGATAAATTCATAAATTCATTTTACCCTTCAAAAGGGCCCCCAAACAAAATATACGGGGCCCCGGCAAGTCACGCTACGCATCTGGAGCTCACTTCAGAAGCGTAGCGTGCCTTGCCCCCCACCACGGGCGCGGGCGGTGCTCACACCACGCACACATGTAAATGTATTCTTTGGAGATGTTCAGTTGTTTTAAAGACTCGAACGAGGGGGGCAATTTTTCTTTCGTATTTTTGGCTTCAATTCTTTAGTTAGTAGATTGCACAATCACAGTGGCGCGGAGCGAGCAGCGGGAGCGGGTGGCGGGTCATAAAACAGACTATATTCCCGCTCAAACCGCCCCGTACTTGGTGCGTACAAGTCTGACAGTCCCTCCCGCCCTGCCCTGAGTTAAAAAAAAGGCATTAGTTAGGAAGTACAAGTTGGATAATTTTACCCCTAGTAATATTTTTCTTACGAATAAATTCCTACGAGACAGGCAAACTTCACAATAGCTAGTATCATAATAATTGTATTAAGAGAACAATACATCATTACCATTGAATATCATCATTTAATATTATCGTGTCGGGTTGATGGCTATAGGCCCGCCCCTTGTTGCATTGGACTTGATATAACTGGCAAAATGTGAGTGTAATCCGCAGCGGGTGTACTACTGGCACACCCGCTGGGTATTATAAGCGTGATGTTACACGTCTAGAGTTACCTATGGTGAATTCACAAACATCAGTCGCGCACGTCACCGAATGAAATTTGTATGGAAATATGCCTGACCGGTGACTGGCCGGTGACTGACGAGTGGGAAGAAATATCATTATAAAGGAGTGTAGAAGCCGCTTTTATTTTTTAAACCGGGCCGGTGACGTGACGGAGACTGATGAGTGTGAATGAATCTTTATACAGAATGAATTTTCCAACTGGGCGTGGATGGCTAACTCCGAAACTACAAGGAGTCTGAAGGTCGATTTTGATGAAAAATAAATTTAATGTATATCTAATATCTTTAAACAAGCAATTCTTTTAGATTTATATGTATACACCGTGTTCCGGACGATATACATAAACTTCGACCAGATGTTCAGACCACGGAAGTGAGAAAGACACATTAATAAATTCTTATTTTTTATTTTTTGTTAATTTTCATACAAACTAAATACCTAGACGTAAATAACCCGATATGCATGCCTCTTTATCCGAATGGGGAAGGCAAGTGTCAAAGTGACAAATGACAGTTTGGTCCCCAAAGAACTGTCAAATCAAAGGAATTTTCAGAAGAAAAAACGATTTTTTGATGTAAAATGACTAGATGTCGTGTAATAAGCTGTAAAAATGATGGAACATACAAATTTCCGACAATTCACACATCTAGAAATAATGGGTAGCTGCTGTGACTGCTGTGAGAACAAAAATTGTATTATCACTAAGGAAAATCTATATAATAAACAAATATCCAGCATGGCGAAGCCGAGACAGGCCGTTAGTTGAGTTTATTAATGAAATTCTATGATTATACCATAACTAAACAATCGAATACACTTTTCAAAATAATATCTACTTTTCTATTGGAGGTTAAGTACCAGTATTGCATCGCTCTATAAATCATGAAATGGTTCGTCTGGCGGAAGAATTATATTCACCTGGAACGAGTTTTGTGATAATTGTGGTGTTAAGAAATTAAATATATTGTGATATTTCTCGAATCTAAATAGAAAAAAAGGTTACAATTACTGACTTAAAACCTTATGATATTTTATCAAAATAGAAAGTCAGAACAGCATTATATTCTTGTTATATGAGAGGACAGGTAAAACATACCTAAACTCAAAAATTGAAACCTCAACTACAAGTAATTCTGGATTTATTACGGTAAAATCAAATGTATTACCACTCAATTAAATCACTTTTTTTCCTCTTGTAGATGCACCGCGGCGTCTTAATTCTTCTTTTAGTATATGTACTTGCATGGACGAATAATTTCCCATATTTGTTTTGTATTTGTACTCAATTTTTATAACAAATTATCTTGTTTGTTTTTTGTACAAGGTAGACAGTAATCTGACGTGGGGACCAACTATCGCAGCGCCATCTACGATTAGCTTTGAGTTGCCATCCCCATTGGCAACGTCGTATTTTCATTCATAACATTTGGCGGGCTGAAACTTGTCAAAACAGTTTCTTTGATTTTTTATCTCGTTCCTCATAGCACTGTCAATGTACTATACTTATCTAAAGAGAACGTATAAGGCTACCAAGCAGGTAGATACGTATTTCGAATTGTCTTTTTAATTGAGGAATAAAAAAAAAAAATTCCATAACCAAATCATGATAACCTCTTCCCACGACATGCAGCCTTCGCAAAACGTTTCTGCAGTCCTTATTTTTAGTCTAGGCTTAAAGCAACGCCGGACTTCCAACGACGGGAAGGGGAGTAGGCTACCATAATTATCTTCCCATTCTGCCGTTTCGGCTTAAGTAACGAACATTCAATCTCAAAATTATTGACTAAAAGAGGGGCAGCTCAACACGCAATCTGGGGACCACGCTTAGAGCTCACGTACATTCGTAAAAATACTCTCAAAAGATAGGTCTCGGTCAAATTAAGATAAATGGTAATCACAGCATATTTTTTTTATGCATTTGAGTAGAATAATTATAATTTATAAGCACACTTGTTGCGTGGGCAACATCAGAACTAACGCCACCATCTTATTTTTCAATACATTTCACAAATGAGCGCTCTCCTGTCAACCTCAATGGAGTGTCCAAAGATCCATATAACACTGTAGGTTAGACAACTACGTCAGCCGTAATGTCATTCAAAAATATTTTTATTAATAAAAAATAAACTCTAAAAAGCAAAAAATAAATTTAATGTAAAAAGTTTTCGAAATGACCACCTTCTTTTTCGACACAAATATTCAAACGAGTCCTAATTTGGCCATTTAAATTTACAGACATTTGTCTTATTTGTTCAGCAGCCTGAGATATTCTATCTAAGAGCTGTTCACGGTTCTGAATTTGTACGGAGTACACCTTCTCCTTTAAGGTTCCCCAGACATAAAAATCTAAAGGAGTCAGATCTGGGGACCTATAGTATGTGCCATTTAACACGGCAATAGCGGTCATTGCTCCGACTTTCATCCCGATATCTCAATATTAGCGATACTTCCTCTTCACCCGTACAAATCTGTCGCAAACAGTCGCAAAACTGACATCGCTTGAGTCTCATAATACATAAAAAATTACCACAAAAACAACACAATGCACAACCCAAAATAATAGAAAATCTAGCAAACGTACCCTACGAAATATTTCTTTTTAAATATTGTATTTTCGTTTTTACACAAGTTTATCACACTGAGACAATTTAAAAAAAGTAAATATATTATTATGCATCATATAATTTTGCATTAACGTATAATACAATACTGAGTAAATATAAAGTTAGTGCGTATTGTATGGATATAAGTGTATTAATATTCTTTTGATATCAGGATGGTAAAAACACCTTATTTTTCCTAAAATAAAGTACAAAAACTATTTCATCACAGAAAATGCTAATTTTGATCTTATGTCGTTTTTGTTTTACGAGGTCATCGCGTCAGGGGTGCAGCACCCCCGGCAGCAGCCGCCATTTAGATTTAACATTCCGTGTGGAAGTTCGCTTGCGTTCGGTCTGTGCAAAGACATTAAACTAAATACGAGCAATAGACGGGACATCACGAAGAAAGTTGTGATCCAAAACTTTTTACCACTAGGTAAAAAGTCGCTCGGTATAGTAGTCGCGTTGCTATGCAACGCTAGATTGTGCTACTGACACACGGAATCAATAATTTTGTATGACAATTTTCCCTTGTAATTGCTTGTATCAGTAAGACAAGCCAAGTCACTGGTTTCTTTTAAAAGCTTAGTCTTAAATCATTTCCTTTCTCTCTAATAATACATAATTATTTATATTTATGTATGTATGTGTAATTGTGTATTTTATTTTATTATTTCGGTTATCTATTATTTGATGTGCACCACTGTCTACCCTCATTTTTTTTAAGATTCTTCAAGTCCATCATAATTGTCTGGAAGATATCGCTATTAGCGATAAGACCGCCGTTGTACCCTTAGTATTAATGAAACTTTTTTTTTTGAAAGTACCGACTTCAAAGACAAATACAAAAAAGTGTAAAATAACTTTTCTTTCGGAAGTCGGTGGCTTTTTTTTATGTCATTGACTATTGCCACCGACTTCCGAAAGAAAAGTTATTTTACACTTTTTTGTATTTGTTTTTGAAGTCGGTACTTTTTAAAAAAAAATTATTTTACCCTTTTTAGTTCAGACATTCAACAAAAATCTTCGTATAATCGGCAACTTTAGAAATTTATATCCAAGCGAGCAACAAAAACGGATCTATGCGGGCAACGTCACAAGACATCCATTATTATTGTATATTAAAACCTTCCCTAGACTGTAATAAACATTTTTCCGTAAACCGCATGAAAATCGGTTCAGACAAACGCGAGATAATCATGAACAAACATACAATCGACTTTGAAAATGTACTATGATCCGCGCGCGGACGAAAATACATATGACGGGAAAAGGGCCGTTACCTATCACTACATCCATTAAATCCGTCACACACAGTGGAACATTTTTTACGACACGCGTAAATTTATAAGCACACAATTTGATTTCAAGAAATAAAAAATAATAATTTTGAATTAGAGCAACACAAGATTAACAACCTCTGTATGTCAAGCAGGCTGGTACCACGATACTGTAGCGATAGAAGCAACTATCGCTTATTAGTAGTTTTAGGTAACAATAAGTGTCATTATCGCTTAGTGATGAAAAACTTGGTAGGAGGGAGTGAATGACCTCTATTGCCATGTTAAATGGTACATACTATAGCTGGCCATGCGATATTTGTGCTACCTCGTCCAATCCAACGGCCAGGAAACGTTGCATTTAAATATTCACGCACTTGTGTGCCATAATGTGCAGGGGCCCCATCATGTTGGAGCCACATGGTTCGCAGAGTTTGAAGATCCACTTGTTCGAAAAATTCGAAGCTAGTGACGTTTCTTAGGAACTCTAAGTAATTGTCAGCATTTAGGCGGTGGGGAATCTCAATAGGGCCGATCAGCTGATTGTTAAAAACACCAGCCCACATGTTTACAGAGAATTCAGTTTGATGTGACGCCTGCCAATGTAAATTCGGGTTGCTCTCATGCCACTGCACTTGATTTTTGGAATTGAATACTCCCGCTCTTGTAAACTGGGCTTCATCCATCCAAAGAATTTTTTGAAGCAGTATTGGATTATTTATCAGTTCTTGATTCATTCTCTGGCAAAAAACAATTCTTGAGAAGTGATCAGGTGGTATTATGCCTTGGGATTTTCTGTAGTGGTAGGCATGCAAACCATATCTTTTCCACAGTTTCCACACTAGCTTAAGAGATACACCCACGATTCTCCCAACGCGTCTCGTTGAGAGTGTAGGATCATGAATAATAAGGTTCATTATTCTGTTTTCTTGAGCGACGCTCAAATTGATTGCTCGTTCAGGGCGGCGTGGTCTAATTCCGATCTCACAAAATCTCCTGTGTATGTTAATAAATGTTCGTATATCAGGAACGCGCCGACCAGGGAATCGCCGTTGGTACTCTCGCACAGCTGCTGTAGCATTTCCGTCACAGAAACCGTAGACGAAGTGAATATCAGCTTGGTGTTGAGCAGAATATTCGTGCGGCATAGTGAAAGTTGTAATCAAAATGATTGATTAAATTAGTCGGAAACCCAAAAGCAAATTACAATAAACAATAATCCTGACAGTTAAAATCATGCATGACAAACAATGACAAATAACAACTTAGGTATCCATAGCGACCAGTTTAATCTCTTTGAAAGATTCGTTATCGCAAATGATCGTATTTCTTCGCTAACTCTCGGGTTCCTCTCGTACGTGCAAATGAAATGCAAATAGTATTTGATAGATTTATCATTTTAATTGCACTAAGCGGCAACATAGGCCAAATTAAGATACTTTCTCACTGCATAGCTCAATTAAATTTCATTAAATGAAATTACAAATATCTTTGTAACGAAGCCTTTTTAAGTACTACTTCCTTTGTTGGATTTGATTTGTAAAAGCCATAGAAGTATTTGCTAAAGTTTATGGATAACGTGAAGAACACGGTGTATAATCAGGATCTCGGAAACGGCTCCAAGGATTTTCATGAAAGTTACAGATTAGGGGTTTTTCGGCTCAACAAATCGATTTATCTAGGTCCCAGGTTCGAGAAAAGCTCGGTTCCCAAGATATTATTGACATTTTAAAAACCGAGCGAAGCTCGGTCAACCAGATATTGTACATATTATTGGATTTTTGAATAATCCATTTGCCTGTCCAGAAATCAAACCTGTTGATATTGAAAAAAAAAAACACTATTTAAAAAATTAGGGTCAATACACACCGAGACGCGACGCCGCGCGCACATTTCAATAGTGTGACTCAAAATCTGACTTCATTTACTACACGAAAAGATACACATTTCACCGATGATGTGACGCAGAGCGGAACCGCGCACACATTTTCCTAACAACTCAAAATCTAACTATTTACTATACTCTAACCCCCTTATTAATAAACGTGGACTAAAGTTACGCCAGGGTTAGGCTCGGTATCCACCAAAGCGGAGAGGAGAGATGTGTTTGAATAACCAATCAGATGTCTGTAATCAGCGTCTGTCAATTAGCGGAGAGGAGATGTGGACATCTGATTGGTTATTCAAACACATCTCCTCTCCTCTCCGCTTTGGTGGAGACCGGGCCTTAATCCGGAGATTATCCTAGTTGTAACTTTAGTACACGTTTATTAATAAGGGGGTTAAAGATACACATTTCCACGGATTAATTAGTTTTTTTTTCCATCATCTTGCCTTTTAATTTATTAAAGAGTAAGAAAAGAAAATGCCTATTTATTATCATATAATTCTTATCACTCAAGTTGTAGGTCAATTCAATTGAAATGAAGCGAGTATTTCAAGGGCTAACAAGTTGACTTTCTTAATTAATGCAATACGAATGTCTTAATTTATCTAAACTAGGGGTCGCCTAGTGATCGAAATTTTAGAATAATTATTCATAGTGATGGGCGGAGGATAAATACTCAGAAGATAAATACTCGAGTATTTATCCGAAACGGATAAATACTCGTTTTTTCCCGTTTTTATCGGGTATTTACTCAAAATGATGGATATTTATATTTTTTGCGAATGGAATGGTTAGTTTTAGAAATTCAATGACAAGTATTGTTATTTGGGCTTTCCAAAAATAATATTATTGTATTATTAGGTCTCAGAAGTCTCTCCAGTCAAGGAGAAGCAAATGTGTTTCCCACTACAGCCTAACTCGGCCTCTTTTTATTTGCAGTTTATCTTGTTTGCGTATCTTGGATCTGTAGATATCCTGTTTGGCTTCTGCCAAACGTGCATGTGAGTGATTTGACTGACTGACGAGGCCCCCATGGTGGGCCAAACGCCAGGCGGGGTCGCGAGACTGTCTGAACAGGTATCAGTGACCGTGAAACGTAAATGGCTATTGAAGAAACACCGTGAATTTTAGTCAGTACAAGTCTGGACGACTCATTTGACAGTTTATCCTCGTTAAAAAAAGGGCTTTGGCTGAGGAAGCAATCGCTCGGGGTGAGGACATCTTGGCAGTATCTCTCGTCATGACGAACGTCTTCCGGGCTTTGCCCTAGAGTTAAATTAAGGAGGCGCTCCGCTATTACGGAGTTTCGAATTCAAACCATCTACGGTGCACCGTCGCATTTGGAACCTGGCACACTGTTTCTTCTTGACCGAGCGCTACGTGGTACAATCCTCCATGGTATCGGCGTTGTCTGCTACGCCGATGACATGGTTGACTGTAAAATAAATATATTTTCTTTCTTCTTAACGACGTGAGGAGGACGTACCGTGACTAGTCACTACTGATAACTGCCTGCAGGGCAGGAGTTGAACAGGTCCTGCCACAGATCTGGCAATTAGGCCTTGAGATGACGTCAACAAGGCCAAAGCCATAAGTTAGGTAGGGTTGAAAACAAGTTTTCTTGACATGTTTTTAAATATGTAAACCGTTTAATATGAAACAATAGATCAAATCTCGGAGTACGACTCGGTGTAGACTACGGTTAGACTCAATAAGACTTGGTTAGACTCAGTCATACTCGGACAGACTCGGTAAGACTCGGTCAGACTTTGTATGACTCAGTCAGATTCGGAATCAGATTCAGTCAGCCTTGGTAGGACTCAGTCAGACTCTGAATCATACTCACTAAGATTCCGTAAGACTCGATAAGACATGGTTGGACTCGGTAAGACTCGGTCAGACTCGTAATCATACTTGTTAAGACTACGTAAGACTCGGTCAGACTCAGTAAGAATCGGTCAGAGTCAGTCAGACTCGTTCAGACTCGAAATCATACTCGCTACGATTCAGTAAGAATAGGTCGGACTCAGTCAGACAGACTCGGTGAGACTTTATAAGGCTTGTTAGAACTCGGAGTCATGCTCGTTAAGACTCCGTATGACTCGGTCAGACTCAGTAAGAATTGGTCCGAGTCAGTCAGACTCGGTCAGACTCGAAATCATACTCGCCACGACTCCGTAAGACTCGGTCAGACTTGTTTGAACTCGGAGTCATGCTCGTTAAGACTCTGTCAGACTCAGTAAGAATCGGTCAGAGTCAGTCAGACTCGTTCGTACTCGAAATCATACTCGCTAAGACTTAGTAAGAATCGGTCGGACTCAGTCACACACGGTCAGACTCGAAATTATACTCGCTACGACTCCGTAAGACTTGGTAAGGCTCTATAAGACTCGGTCAGACTTGTTCGAACTCGGAGTCATGCTCGTTAAGACTACGTAAGACTCAGTAAGACTCAGTCATACTCGGAATTAGGTTCGGTCAGATTCAGACTCGGAGTCAGACTCCATCAGAATCGGAGTCAGTCTGACGGTTACACTCAGTTAGACTCGGTTAGATTTGATCAGACAAATGTGCGGTCGCGCGTCCGTGTCAGTTCTACTTTATAATTAATTAGAAACTGAAAATTATGTTTTATTTAAAGTTTTGATTGAAAAATTGAAAAAAGAAAACAACGAATTTTGAAAAAAAACGGGAATAATATGCTTATTTCAACGCATAAAGTTATAGTAATAATTATGAAAGTGATTTAAAAAGTACGTTACAGATCTATATTTACAGATTTTCATGTATTTCAATCATTTTTCTTGTAAAATAACAAAATTTACGATGAACAATGTAACTTACACTGTAAGTAGTATTTATCCACTGTCTTGGATAAAAACTCGAGTAAAAATGGAAAGGATGATGCCAGGGCTTCTATGAAATCTGGTACCACCTTCCAATAGCAACATGTAATACGTCATTGGATAGGTATTTTTAAGCTGAGCAAAAAATATTATGGCACCAAGTCTGAAATATTAGTCCGTTCTGAGATATGTTTGATTCAATATGGCAGTTTAAGATATAACCAAATAATGTTTTTTTCCTTACATATTACATTTTGGTACAGAGTAGGAGGAGGAGAAGCTCGGTTCTAAATGATGACAGCCGCACGGGTGGATCTTCCATGTCAAGCCGCGCTTGCCGAGGTCGGTTTACGGATGGGTGACCATCTATTCGAGTTTTCTCTGTGCCTCAGAAAGCGCTTAAAAGCCGTTGATTAGGGCTGTCATTTGTAGATCTTTGACAGTCGTAACCTACTGTAAAATCTCGCTTTGCCGTTAACCACTTCCACTACGTAAATGGTTCGGCAGGTTGAAGAGCGATTTTAAGCTTTTACGCCAAAGATATTTCAACAATGCGTCAATGTCTTGTCACATTCAGTCACGTATAAGAGCTACAAGGTGTTTTTTACATGATTAAATCATCGAATGAGTCCTCCCTCCCGGGGCAGGGCGGGGGGGACTGTCATACATGGACTAACTAAAATCCACGGTGTCGGCGGCACGACCCCGGCAGGCTTTAGCCGTTTAAGGGGGCCTTTTTTACATTTACAAATGAGTCCTCCTGCCCAGTGTGCAGCAGAAGGAACTGCCAGACTCGTACTGACTGAAATCCACGGTGTCCCTTCAATAGCCCTTTATACGTTCTAGGGTCACAGTTAGCTGTTTAGACAGTCTCGCGATCTCGGCAGGCTTTTGATTCCCGCCAGATTGCTGACAACTCCTTGAAGCTCGCGTGGAGCACGACGTGCAGTTGACCCGAGCATGGTCCATAATGACGGAGAGTCATCCTTTACTCGCCCTCCTCATACACTCGACTACTGTGGTCCAAAAATCGCCTCGCGACGTCCAATACCAACGACGATATAATACTAGACTCCTAATAACAGGCGACCGATGTCTGCCAACACATTAGGCAAAAAAGTCTTATATCCGTCTCATTTCGACCAATCCTGTGAGCCGTAAACATACGTTGAGACAGAACAGACCTTGAGTTAGCCAATCACAACGCAGTACCCCGTCCCCCTCGCTTACGTAGTACCTCAGCGAGTTGGCAGAATAGTTTTGTTCGTTAGATCGTGCAATGCGTAGTATAGTAATATATAGTCGTTGTCCAATACCGTAGGCGTCTCCCGCAGCGGTTGTGTCGTGAGATGGAGGCTGTCCTCTCCTTCACGTATTCCGCCTCCTCCTTCGCTAGCACCACTGTTTAGGAGGAGCAGGAGGAGGTGATTACTTCTTAATAAACGGTTGCGTCTGGCTCCGCAGTGGTGCCCCGTCCAAGCTATGCATACCTTCACTGTATGGTTGATCGTGTGCACCTCCGGGCGATTTTTGCGGTTGCACCCAGGCATACCCATTTCCTACCGCACAATTCGACACAGGAACTTCCCGAAACATAGAGTGTGGACCTGCGTCACTCCTCAAAGAAGGGTTTTACCGCCGCGGTTGCGGCGTTGCCAAACCTCGGTTGCGACAGACGTACCCTCCATACCCCATGAGATTACGCCGGAGCTCTTCCCGCAGCGCCTCGACTTGTCTGAGGTAGCGGAGATACGCTTCGCCATTGTGCCTCCGCTCCACACGCCACTTATAGCGGTGGAAGGCTTTCCCTCTAGATCCCATGACATACGGTTAGATATGAGCGCCGATGGACAATTTCTCGGCGGCGGCGCGCCGACTTTTTGAAGTCGGCGGCGGCGGCGTCGGCGGCGCGGAGTGGCCTTTATTTAACTACTTCAATTTAACAGAAAAATTAAACAATGTTTTACGTATAATAACGATTTATTATAATTTTGACAAGGCGAATTTAATTGGCAAGGGTTACTTATCTCATAAGATCGAAAAACGTTTGACCGAATTTCATTTGACCTAAAACTTTTCAACTATTATAGTTAGGGTTTTTTTTTACGTTACTCCAATACTTCATTTGGCCGAAAAACTTTTTACCTTATTTGCTGTTTGCTGCAGCACGCAAGCAAGCATGCAGCATGCAAGCAAGCATGTAGCATGCAAGCAAGCATGCTGCGTGGAAGCAAGCATGCAGGCATGCAGTGTGCAAGCAAGCATGCAAGCATGCAGCAAACATGATGCAGCATTCAAGCAAGCATGCAACATGCTACAAGCATTGCTTCTGTCATGGCTCCGGCGCTACGGGGTTTTGGGTGGCCCCACGCACCTACGCGATTTTAAAAATAGGTTTTTTTACCAGGTTATAAACCTCGTAAAAAAGCTATCAACATAGGTAAGTAGGTACTAATTATTTTTTTTTAATAGGAGTTACATAAACTTACTTCTTTATTCTTATTTTTTTTAAGCGTAGTAAAACCATCAAATGAGTCTTCCAACCCATACTGTCAGACTTGTACTGACTAAAATCCACGGTGTCCTTCATTAGCCCTTTACTTTCCAGGGTCACGGTAATGGAATAAGTCCCACGACCCCGGCAGACTTTGGTCCTCTAGAGGGGGGCCACGTTATCTTGGTAACGCTCTTTGAGGCGCGCGTGGAACACAACGCGCCGTCGACCCGGGCATGGTTCATGGCCGGGCGGCGAGTTGCCGATTTACCCGCATGCCCGCGCCTACTGTGGCCGGAGAACGTCTTGCGACGTCCGACGCCGTGGGCATCTATCACTGCGGCTGGGGCGGAGGGAGGACGCTGTCCTCTCTTTCTCACGGCCCGCCTCCTCCTTCGCGAGCATAACTGCTTCGCAGAAGGAGGCGACCGCTTTCCACTCCGTCTCGCCCCGCAGCATGGCCTCGACCAATGCCGGGCGCGAAAGGTCTCCGCCTATCGCTTCCGTGAGGACACGGTGGTGCTCTGCCCAAGCGGGGCAGTCCTGCACCGTATGCTCCACCGTGTCCTCCGGGTGATCTTTGCAGTGGTGACACCCGGGCGTTTCTTCCCTCCCTATCCGACACAGGTACCTCCCGAAACTTCCGTGTCCGGTGAGGACCTGCGTCATCCGATAGGTCAGGACGCCGTGACGTCTCTCCAGCCACTCCTCAAAGAGGGGTATTACCGCCGCGATTGCGGCGTGCCCGACATAATCTTACTTGGGAAATTGCATATCGCCATCTTTTTCTTTCGCTTGTTTCAAACAAGCGTCGCAAAACACTTGAGTCGCCCAACACTGTTCGTTGTTGTTTTTCCCTCAATATTAACAACTAACTGACCAAAATAGGTCCAACAAAAACTGTGTTTGTTTGCTGATAACTTGGACAACACAGAAATTTTAATGTCAAAGAGTTTCATTTTATTAAACGTCTACGTCTAGTGCCGCCATTTTGCCAGCATTTATTATCGTGCGTTCGGTTTGGTCAGCGTGTTAGATTAAAGTGAACGCCGCCCACTCGGGTTCGGCGCGCCGGCGCCTGAAGACGGCGGCGGCGGCGCGGGGGAAATCACGGCGGCGGCGGCGCGCCGGCGCGGCGCTCATATCTACATACGGTATGGCATATGACCCTAGATACCAATGTTTTGACACAAAAAATGCGCACATGTGTATGATTTTACCATGTAAAAAAAAACCTTCTAGCTCTTATGTGTAGTGACTGAATGCGACAAGACATTGACGCATTGTTGAAATGTGTTTGGAGTAACAGCTTAAAATCGCTCTTCAACCTGCCGTTAACCATCTCCGTGGTGGAGGTGGTCAAAGATCTACTAATGACAGCCGTAATCAAAGGCTTTTGAGTTCTTTCTGAGGCACGGAGAAAACTGGGATAGATGGTCACCCATCCATAAACCGACCTCAGCAAGCGCGGCTTGACATGTAAGATCCACCAGTGCGGCTCCCATTATTTAGAACCGAGCTTCTCCTCCTCTTACTCTGCACCAAAATGTAATATGTAAGGAAAAAAACATTATTTGGTTATATCTTAAACTGCCATGTTCAATCAAACATATCTCAGAACGGACTAATATTTCAGACTTAGTGCCATAATATTTTTTGTTCAGCTTAAAAATACCTATCCAATGACGTATAACATGTTGCTATTGGAGGGTGGGCCCAAAAATTGCATCATCCTTTATTGAGTATTTATCCATTTTGAGTATTTATCCGGATAAAAACCCATCACTAATTATTCATTATTAGTTGTTGAATGTAACTACACTCGGCGTCACAAAAATCGCACCACTTTAAGAATTCCCTTCAAAGTCATTTTAAACCTATTAATCAATGGTAGACATATGACTATAAGGTATCATTGGAAAGGCAATTTATTTAAATTTCAGTATAAATCAATGGATTTGGTTTTTTGTTTACCAGGGAATAAAAAAAAGCAAGCTAATGCAAATGATTAAAAAGTTAAATTTTATTTTATCAGCAAAAATTACAACAAAGTCCTTAAAAACAACTTAAAACCTAGTGTTACCCCCCCTAGCCCTGATGACTGCTTCCATGCGTTCTCTCATGGACCTAATTAATGTGACAACAGTCTCTTGAGGAATGTTGTCCCATTCTGCAACGACGGCATCTTGGAGGTCTTGGAGAGTGGTAGGGGCAGGATCACGTGCCCGTACTCGCCGTTTCAGTTCATCCCAAAGGTGCTCAATAGGGTTTAGGTCTGGACTTCGCGCCGGCCAGCGCATAACAGGGATTCCAACTTCTTGCAGGTAGTCTCTTACAATTAAAGCGGTGTGACAGCGGGCGTTATCGTGCATTAACGTGAACCCACTGCCAACAAAACCCGCATAAGGGACAACCTGCTCCTCTAAGATCTCTGTTATGTACCGAGCAGCAGTCAGCGACCCTTGCCCGCGAGCACTTCCAGTCCGAGAAACACACACAAGGTTCGTTTTACCGTCGATTGACATGCCGCCCCAGAACATGCACGAGCCACCCCCGTATTCCACTGTCTCTTGAATACAGGCTTGTGCGAATCGTTCACCTTGCCTCCTATACACTCTTCGACGCCTGTCGTTGCAGAAAAGACACACCCTCGTCTCATCCGAGAAGAGCACAGCCCTCCATTGGTCTATTGTCCAATCCACATGGTCACGGGCAAATTGCAACCGGTCTCTCCTATGCTGTGCAGTCAATTTTGGCCCTGTAGCAGCCCTATGAGCTGCAATTTTCTTCTCCCGCATTCTTCTTCTAATCGTGGAGACGCTTACAGAAGTTCTGCGAGCTGATAGCAGTTGTTGTTGCAGCTCAACAGCATTGGAGAACCGATTACGTAAAGACGTCGAAACAATGAAGCGATCGTCTCTTTCCGATGTGCACCGTTGTCTTCCAGATCCACGTCTTCGGATATAGCCACCAGTCTCTTGGAAGCGTTGGAACACTCGTCGAACGGCAAAACGACTCAAGTTCAGTTGCCGAGCAACATCACATTGCCGCATCCCTGATTGCAGTAGTGCAATGACTTGAGCGGCTTCATCTGCAGTGGTATCCATCTTCTGGGGTATTTTTCTTGCTGTAGCTGTTCACGTGTGTTCACTTCAAAGGTTGAATAGCGAATGACCCACATTTTTTTTTTTTTAATTTTTTTTTTTTTTGGATACGGGCATCTCGCAGGTCAACCTATAAGAGGTTGTGTGCTGCTTAACACGTTCGTTGCATTACGAGATCTATCAGATCTCTTGCAGGACTTTTGTATTGTGCGTTGAACATAATCGTGTTGTTTCACTCCTTGCGGGAGGATCTAACGTGTAAAGTTCTTTAGGTATGAGTAGGACAAATATACATATTTGCTTCCTACTTAAAGCTGAATTCAAGGACATTAAAAAAGAAATTAGAGATGGATTAGGTCCCTAACGCACAGTACTGTAATTATTTTCATTCCTTGCGTTAGGAGATATGTCGGTACTCGTGGAATCGTACGCCTCGTAGACGCAAGAGAGGGAAGGTGACTCGTTTTAGTGTTGTCCTAGCATCGACGTGGGATGTCGCGCGCACGTTTGCTAAATAACATTCGCGTATAAACCTACGTGTTGATTATCATTTTTGTTATACAATGAGTGCTTTTAAAAGAAAAAAGTGTAAAAAATCTATTTTGGTGAGATTTCCAACAAAAAATCAACGCCGGATTATACTGCTGCATCGTCCAGTAAAATATTTTTTTTGGAAAATGTTCAAATTTGCCCCCCATTGGCTAATAAATAATGACAGTAATTCTGATTATGAAATATTTGACGCACCTAAAAAGAAAATGAAACTTTTTCAATCGACAACTGAGATATTATTTTATTCCCATCACTACTTACTACACATATTGAACTATCTTCGGTTGCGGTACGAGATACAATCGATATCATATTTTTTTTTGGTATTTGTAGTTTATTCAAATGTCATAACTGCGTGCGAACCTAGCAAAATATAAAGCAATAGGCTATCTTTCACCCACAAAAACTTCAAAATATATTTGATTGTTTTTTTGGAAGATATAAATTATTTTCAAAACTGTATCTTTAGGAGACTGATTAGGTCTCAAACGCACCAAAAGGTAGATTAGTTTCGAGATCTTTTAGGTCTCCAACGCACCAGCTGAAAGTTCTTTGAAAGTGATGGCGCAGGGAACGTGTTAACCGGACTTTCCTGTGGTTGCCATAGATGACTCTAAGGCCTCCAGCCAGGGGCTTACAAACTAAATTAAAAACTAAGTGACCACACGCTAAGGGCACCCCCTGTGGGGTACGGACCTCGGCTTAGGGCGTCACTGACAGAGGACAGCAAGGGACAGGCTGGATAACTAAATATTTCATTATTTAGGGGCTAATTTAAAGCTACTGGCTCAGCATCGCGGGCTGGCTCTTGCAAGGGACGGGGGGGAGTGCATTGACTTGGGCGTCGCGGCGGGCGGCCTCGGCGGCGAGGGCGGAATGACGGAGTCGGTCTGTGTTTCTGTTTGCGAAGCGTACTGGTTTCCCTACGGCTCTCCTGGAGGAGGGTGATGGGGTCGTCGGGGGTGATGAGGGTATGCCTTGGTCGGCGAACTGAGCTAATACGCGATGGATCGTAT
This sequence comes from Agrotis clavis, assembly GCA_954870645.1. Classification (NCBI taxonomy): domain Eukaryota; kingdom Metazoa; phylum Arthropoda; class Insecta; order Lepidoptera; family Noctuidae; genus Agrotis; species Agrotis clavis. The sequence continues at coordinate 153,644 of CATPAA010000023.1, forward strand.
CGAGCGGACGATGCGATTAACGGATTGGGACCCACATTTAACCCGGGTGGCCCGTTTTATACCCTTGTAGGGAGGTGCAATTAGTGGCCCTTGCAATGCGTATTTTGACAACATTTTTTTTAACGTTACGTGCTAATGAAACCTGTTGTGTTTAGGGATTCTAACTGTTGTTAATTTAAAGGTCGTTAAGCATACTTTCAATTGATACCAATATTAATTGGGTTTAATGTATTCGTTACTGGCGGGACATGTTTTAAACTTATTTTCGAAGAGGTGCGATTTTTGTGACGCCGAGTGTATAAAATTATCCTACGGGGATGTAATTTGGGTCGACGGCGCGTTGTGTCCCACGCGCGCCTCAAAGAGCGTCAGCATAATGACGGGGCCCCCCTCTCAGAGGGCCAAAGCCTGCCGGGGTCGCGGGATTATTTCCTTACCGTGACCCCGGAACATAAAGGGCTATTGAAGGACACCGTGGATTTTAGTCAGTAGAAGTCTGACAGTCCCTCCCGCCCTGCCCGGGGTGGGAGGACTCATTTGATGAATTTGCCACGTTTAAAAAAAAAAAAAAAAAAACGGGGATGTAATTTCGGGATAGGTGTCCTATCTGTACGAAATGTCGGTATGTATTGACCCTTAAAGCTGTCGGCATCCTTTTGGTAGGCAATTTTTTACTTTATGTTTAAAACAAAACTTTACGAACGTTGAAATCTCCTTGTTTCAGTGGACATCAGCGAAGATGATGAACCAGGAGATAATGTGCGAGGTGGAGATTGGCACCCACGGCTCCATTGTGGAGATGGACGGGGATGACCAGGTTGGAGTCAAGGTAAGGAGTTTATAAAGCTGCGGGCTTCCACGGAGGTGGAGTGGAGCGGTGGGGAGCAGAGCTGTGCCGCGATCCACCAATCACATGACACTGAAACAGTGTGGAGAAGAGATGCTTATTTCAAGCCATTGTGATTGGTGAATCGCCGCACAGCTCGTCTCCGCTCCGCATAGAGAGTTGGTGCACACATAAGCTTCCCAGCATTGTCAGTTCGGCAATATTTGTCGAACAACAAAGCCGTCCCGAAGCAATAAGTTTTTATTTTTGCCCAGTACAGAGTATGTGGTTTGGTATTTGATTTTTTACGTGTTAAAATCATCAAATGCCTCCTCCCACCCAGGGTAGGCCAGGACAGACTGTCAGACTTGTAGTGACTAAAATCCACGGTGTCCTTCACCAGCCCTTTACTCTCCGGTGCCACGGTTACTACAGCTCTTAGAGATGCGCGTGGAACACGACGCGCCGTCGACTCGGGATCAGCAGCCAGCAAGTTGGATTTTAACAAAATGTTCTTCTTTTCAGTATGAGGAGATAGAGACAGGCCAATACGAGGAGTACATCACAGATGACCAGTATGAGGAGGTGGAAGAACAAGTCATTGGCATGCAGCATCTTGAAGAAGGTAAGGATATCGTCTTCACTTCCATTGCTCCCTTCTGACTCGTTTTCATTAGTCGTTAACTCATTCAGTAAACAGCATACGGGGACAGTTATAAGTCGATACGTGTTCGTTACAACGTCTGCAGTGATTGCTTGCTTTATACCGCCCGTGTTATAGACCAATGACCAATTTCATTGGTTGATATACAGCTTGCGGGTCTTCCACTCTTGTCAATAAATGGCGGCGAACATGGAGGTTTTCCTACACCCCGCACGTGAGCTATAGACTAATGAAAACGGTCCCTGAATGCGGGCCCTGTGGCATGCGTTTCAGAAATCTCTCGCGCTCGGCATGCGGGCCCTAACATTAGTTACTTTTGCCTAAGAGCTTTTTGAAATTTTGGAAAAGAGACGCTGCAAATTTGCTCAATACTTCTTGCTGAGAGAAACTGGTTTTGAACGAATCCAGACGTATTTAAGAGCTCTTCTGAAAGTTGTTAATATTTGATAACTATATTTGCGACGTTGCCAACGTCGCAAACAGTTATCAAATATTAACAAGTTTTGATTAATTTTACAAATTTGCTGTATGAAAATAAGAAATATGGCCCTGTAGTGCACTAAAAAAAATATTATGGAATGCAATACTTAATATCGTGACACCGAATAAATAGTTTAGAAACTTTCCAAATGCCTTTTATACACCTGAACCGGTTACAACATCAAATTCAGTGTTTTAATTGCATTCCTATATAAACTTTTTTGTGCACTACAGAGCCATATTTCTCATTTACATACAGTAACATTGCCAAATTAATTAAAACTTGTAAATATTTTACAGCTATTAGCAACGTTGCCAACCTTCTGGTTATGCCCCCTAGAAGATGCGATGTTTTTGGTCCCAAAAAAGTGTTTGAGGCATTTCGAAACGTTTATACCTTTAAAATTAAATATTTAAAGAGAAAAATTAATGAACCAGATAGTTGACTTTTACACCTCGAAATCCCTAAGAAAAAGTCCAACACCCACAGGAGCGATGCCCCCAAATTGAGAACCTATGCAGTTACTTCTAAAGAAAAAAGAATCCTCGTAGACCTTGGAACTTCCATACTTCATGTCTCTAACATTAACCGTACATCTTGTCGGCTACGCTGACAGACTATAAAATTTCAGTGGGCAGTGAGGAGGTGATCCTCCCGGGCATATCCGGTGAGGAGGTGCTGAACGCCAGCCCTGATCCTCACGTGCAGTATGATCCTCTATATCCTGGGCCGCCTTCGACGAGTAGCAGGTAATGTTTTGAAAACGAATTGCTTTTTTTTATTTTCTAGATGTTTGGGAAGCTTTTTTGAAGCTGTTCCTCGTGGTTTTAACCCCTGGGGGGGTATTACAACGTCTTTAATCCAGGCTTGTTGCAGTGAGTGAACGAGATGGCGCTAGACGACTTGTATAGCTCTGTCACTTTCACTCGCCGGAATAAGCCTGGTTTTAAGACGTTGTAATACCCCCCCTGATGTGTATGGTATAGCCTATAGTTTTCCTAACCTTAAACTTAACAATGTATTTTTTATAAAATTGACAAAGTTTCATACAAACTTTCATCCCCTATTTTATCCCCTTGGGGGTAGAATTGATCAAAATCCTTTCTTAGCGGATGCCTACGTCATAACATCTACCTGCATGCCAAATTTCAGCCCGATCCGTCCAGTGGTTTGGGCTGTGCGTTGATAGATCACTATGTCAGTCAGTCACCTTTGAGTTATACAAATATATATTTATATAGAAGATTTTATTTGCCTACCCTCACCTGTGTGCCAACTGAAAAGCAGCATTTGGGTGTCTTTCGCCCAGCAAATGCTGTGTTGGTAACCCTTTTGGTGTGGACATGCTCAGCTTATTCTTTACTGAATTCTTATTCTGTTTATTATTTCATATCTGATTGTTATTTGCATCCAATATCAAATAAATGTTTTTTCTAATCTAAGGGCGTGGCCCCATGTCTCCGGCGCGGCGCCGTGCCGAGCTACGGTGCCGAGCTACGGCGCCGCCCGCCGGCGGGCGGCGCGGCGCCGTGCCGCGCTACGGCGTCGTGTACCGGCACGTACCTTATGTTCATCAAGTGTATCCAAAGATAAAAAATACAGTTTTGATTTGATATGGACCGCGAAAGGCGTATCCTGGTCCTGTTGCTAGTGTATACATATGTATGAATGTAGTCATACGTATGTCTACATCAAAAAAAAAAATCTATGATAAGAATAAATAAGTTAAAATAATTTCTTTTATTTCTTACCTTACGGTGCGTACAGACTATGTAACATAACATGTTATGTAACTGTAATTTTTATCTTTGGATACACTTGCTGAACATAGGGTACGTGCCGGTACACGACGCCGAAGCGCGGTGCGGCGCCGTGGCTCGGCACGGCGCCGCGCCGCGCGCCGGCGGGCGGCGCCGTAGCCCGGCACCGCGCCGCGCCGCTCGCCGGCGGGCGGCGCCGTAGCCCGGCACCGCGCCGCGCCGCTCGCCGGCGGGCGGCGCCGTAGCCCGGCACCGCGCCGCGCCGCTCGCCGGCGGGCGGCGCCGTAGCTCGGCACGGCGCCGCGCCGCTCGCCGGCGGGCGGCGCCGTAGCCCGGCACCGCGCCGCGCCGCTCGCCGGCGGGCGGCGCCGTAGCTCGGCACGGCGCCGCGCCGCTCGCCGGCGGGCGGCGCCGTAGCTCGGCACGGCGCCGCGCCGCTCGCCGGCGGGCGGCGCCGTAGCCCGGCACCGCGCCGCGCCGCTCGCCGGCGGGCGGCGCCGTAGCCCGGCACCGCGCCGCGCCGCTCGCCGGCGGGCGGCGCCGTAGCCCGGCACCGCGCCGCGCCGCTCGCCGGCGGGCGGCGCCGTAGCCCGGCACCGCGCCGCGCCGCTCGCCGGCGGGCGGCGCCGTAGCCCGGCACCGCGCCGCGCCGCTCGCCGGCGGGCGGCGCCGTAGCTCGGCACGGCGCACGGTGCCGCGCCGGAGACATGGGGCCAGGCCCTAAGGGGTGGGTGAAGTGCTAGTGTTTTAAGTATGATGAAACAATCGTGTCAACTTTGTTTCAGAAGAGGTCGCGGCAGACCCCGCTCGAACGTCGCTAACACCGCCAGTAATATACAGCATTTGATGCCCATCGGTAAGTTAAGCTATACGTTTTAGTACAGTTGGTGTCCATCATTATTGTGACCCACAGAGCGTTATCCCTTACGGCGACACGATCTGGCGATGCGATCTATGCAAGGGCTGAACGCGATGCGGTCTTTGCTGGCAGCGGCTGGAGAAAACACAAATGGACATCCATTGGTTACAGAGATCGCATGGGTTCAGATCGGATCGCACTTTGTCGGCATATCTATATTAATAATTTCGTCAAGGGGTACGGTAGACTCGATCGAAAGCTTACCTAAATAATAAAACATTAAAAAATAAAGATTTCGAATCGACAACATATATCCGCAAAATTCGGATTGTTGAGTATTTTGTAAAATTCTAATGGTTCTGATCAGATAGATCGCAGCCGCCATTATTGGCCACTGACGCGAAACGTCACTGACATCGGATATCATGTTGAGAAGTTTTTATTTCTTTTCTTTCTTTTTGGCAACCGAGTCGATAGCACTGATAGCATGCCAGTGTCATGAGGTGTATTAAGTAAGTAACTAAACCTCCTCAACACGTTTCAACTCTACGCTATTCATTTAAAAAAAACAATGAACTGTAACATAAATTAGTGTCCGGCAGATAAAGTACACACATCAAAAGTGTCTAGGGATCAACATATATTTTTGCAATAACTTTTCTCCTGATTGATATTAATTAAAATGTTCTTTAAGGATTCATCAAATAAAGTGTTATCGTTTGTCACAGTAACGATAAACCAAGTCACCTTTGCATTCATAAAGAAATTTGCCATTTTCCTAATAAAGGGATTTTTGACATTTGAACCACTAACATTAAAGTTCGAAAAAAAGACTGAAATAACAGTTTTCTTTAAAATTTTATTGGGTAACTTAAACAATTAATAATCCGTGTTTCTACCGCGAACACTAACAACACAAGAACATCGGTTTGGCATACTCAAAATGAGTTCATCCAAATCACGCTGTGGAATGGCCGCCCATGTTCGTTGCAACAACAAAAAAAGGTCTTCTTGCGACTGGATACCCTCCATATTCGGCAGAGCTCTTCTCTGTAGCATATCCCATGCATGCTCAATCGGGTTCAAGTCTGGCGACTGAGCAGGCCAGGGCAGGACATTGATGTTAGCTGCGGCGAGAGTCTGTCTTACAACTCTTGCGGTGTGCGGTCGTGCATTATCATGCATTAACTGAAATAAGGGACCGATTTCCACTTGTAGAGGAACGATGACGTCTGATACAATCGTCTCAGCATAAATTTGAGCGTTGAGGTTGCCTCTGATCCAAATCAACTCAGTTCTTCCGCCGATCCAAATACCCGCCCATACCATGATGGTTCCACCACTATAAGGATGGACTTCCTGGCAGGATTTTAATCGCTGTTGGCGTCCAGGGGTTCTCCAGTGTCGTATACGTCTTGTATCCGGTCTCATACCAAAACGAGACTCATCAGAAAAGCAAACGAAACGCCATTGTTCTTCTGCCCAATTTCTGTATTCAAGAGCCCATTGATATCGAATCCTACGATTGTGCATTGCTATAGGTGGTACCCGTAGCGGTCTTCGGGAATGAAGGTTCACTTCATGCAAGCGGTTTCTGACTGTTTGGTCGCTAATTAAGTTCCCTGAAGAGTGATGAAGCCTCACGGCTAACATCATGGCGGTTATTGTTGGAGCTCTTCGAGTTAAGATTTGAATGTATCGGTCTTGTCTCCGTGTGGTGCAGCGATACCGTCCTCCATGGCGCTCAGCCACGGTACCAGTGCTTCGGTAACGTGTCCAAAGTCGACTGATAACACTCTGACTTGTATTCAGAGCTAAAGCCACAGTACGTTGCCGGGAACCAGCTTCTATCATTCCCACGGCTCTGAGCATTTCTTCCCTGCTTAAATGACGTCGCCGCTCCATAATAACGTTGGTTTTAATCAGTAGTAGGGAAACAGTAGCACTAATAATGTCTTCAATGCGTTGTATGTTTTTATAGGGAAAATATTGACAGCTGATTTTCATCTTTTACTCGAATTTGATTTACAGTTCCTGATTCAAATTATGAAATGCACCAAAAAGGATCCATATAAATTTATAAAATCATAAATTTATTACAAAGCCACATCTCAATCTCAAGAAATCCGCATAAAAATGCTTGATCCCTAGACACTTTTGATGTGTGTAGTTGCAAGAATTTTCCTTTCTGATCGAGAACGATGTATTACCTCCGGCTACTACTTCTTCACATGAAAGGGCCGACTTGCTTCGGAGAGGAAAGAACCTATGAAAATATTATTTACTAGCTTCCAGTCCCGGCGAGTGGACATGATATTATATAGCCTATATGTTACTCAGGGGAACGTAGCTTTCTAACGGTGAAAAATTTTTAAAGTCGGCGCAGTAGTTTTTGAGTTTATTCATTACAAACTAACATGTACATTAAAAACATACACACAAAAATACAAATCTTTTCTCTTTATAATATTAGGAGTCTGAAACGTTTTACCTGTTGGCTGTAAGAAAGACAACCTTTGCCTAAAGATAACTTTTTTAATAACTCTTTTATATTGTCTATGACTACTGTCTGTGGTTGAGTTAGGCATGTTGAGTTCTGTAATAATTAATAAAATGTGTAAAACATTAATAAGTGTTTCAGTAATCAAACTGATCTAAATCTAATAACGCTTCCAGTAAAACCAAAATATAAAAGAGGTTATGTCCCCAGCATAACAAAAAGTAAAAACAAGAAATCTACGTGAGTACAAAAGTAAAAACTAAAATTGTAAAACCATAAAACAAAATGGACGATGTATCCAAAATTACACAGCTAAAAAGCGAAGTGGATTTTCCGATGTGGAAATTCGAACTTGATATCCTGCTAGAAAGTCATGGATTACAAGACATAGTTCAAAATAATAGCAATGCTATTCAACTATCCGGCGACAGCGATAATTTAGAACAACGTCAAAAACAACGTGCAGACGATGCAAAAGTTAAAAGGATGATCCTGCTAAGCATTGACAAGAAGTTAAAACTACATATAATGTCATGTGAAAACGCCAGAAGCATGTATGAAAAGCTTTGTTTTTTATTCCAAAGGAACACCGACCATCAAAAATGTGAAATGTTACAGCAATTTTTCAGATATGAATATGCACCAGATAAAGATGTATCCTACCATATAGGTACACTTCAAAATATTGCTTACCAACTAAACCTACTTGGTGAAAAAGTAAATGAGAACATGCTTATATCTAAAGTACTAGATGAAAACCCGGCTTCGCTCGGGTGAAACGTGACTCATTCATAACATAATACACATCTAGGTGCAAAATGTAGGTAGATATTTCTGTATTCATCGGTTCTCAAGGTCCTAGTTGTGCCCGCGACTTCGTTCGCGTGGATTTCGGAACTTAACAATGTATTTTTTAGTACGAAGCGCTGTTGGAGGATACCGATACAAATCATTTTTTTATCACGCTTTTTTATCGTCATAAACTCGTCAAATGAGTCCTCCCACCCAGAGCAGGGCAGGAGGTACTGTCAGACTTGTACTGACTAAATTCCTCGGTGTCCTTCAATAGCCCTTTACGTTCCGGGGTCACGCGGTAACTCATAAGTCCCACGACAGCGGTAGGCTTTGGCCCTCAAAAGGCCCCGTTATTGTGCTGACACTCTTTGAGGCGCGCGTGGAACACAACGGGCCGTCGACTCGGGCATGGTCCATGATCAGACAGCGAGTCGCCCATTACTCGCCGCCGGCATGCCCGCGCCTTTTGGCCGGAGATCGTTCTGTGACGTCCGTCGCCATGGGCGTCTACCACTGCGGCTGGGTCGTGAGGTGCATGCTGTCCTCTCCCTCGCGCCTCCCACCTCCTCCTTCGCTAGCATGACTGCTTCGCAAAAGGAGGCGACCGCTTCCCACTCTATCACGCCCCGCAGCGTGGCCTCGACCAATGCTGGGCGCGAGAGGTCGTCGCCTATCGCCGTCGTGAGGACATGGTGATGCTTTGCCCAAGCGGGACAGTCCTGCACCTTATGCTCCACCGTGTCCTCCGGGCGATCCACACAATGGTGACACCCAGGCGTTTCCTCCTTCCCCATCCGACACAGGTACCTCCCGAAACATCCGGAAGGTCAGGACGCCGTGACGCCTATCCAGCCACTCCTCAAAGAGGGGTCTTACCGCCGCCATCGCGGCGTGCCCGGACCTCGGTTGCGACAGTCGCTCCCTCCATACCGCCCTGAGATCTCTTGCCGCCACACCAAACTTGTCGAGGCAGCGGGGATTCGCCGTACCAACAGTTCATGGACCAAACGACTGTTGGTAATCTTTTATATTTTGGTTTTACTGGAAGCGTTATTAGATTTAGATCAGTTTGATTACTGAAACACTTATTAATGTTTTACACATTTTATTAATTATTACAGAACTCAACATGCCTAACTCAACCACAGACAGTAGTCATAGACAATATAAAAGAGTTATTAAAAAAGTTATCTTTAGGCAAAGGTTGTCTTTCTTACAGCCAACACTCCCCCTTAAGTAGTCAATCTTTGCTTTTACAATTTTGAAAAATGTTTTAGATTTTAAAAGATAACAATGGGCAATGTTAAGTTATTATTTTTTTTTTCACAGTCTCTAAGTTAACAAGCTATATTTTAATTAATAATCATAGAAGAAAACTTTTGAAATTTTACTTTGTCTAAAGGTTTAGTAAATACATCTGCAATTTGATCAGCAGTAGGACAATAGAAAATATCTAATTCCTTGTTACATACTTTCTCATGAATGAATTTAAATCTAACATCAATGTGTTTAGAGCGTCTATTTATAACACCGTTTTTAATGAGATTAATGGCACTTTGATTGTCCACATATAATTTTACACTTAAAGAGACACTTAATAGTTCTTCACAAACACTTTTTAAGTACAATAGTTCTTTAACACACTCAGCGGCTGCAATGTATTCAGCTTCACTCGTTGAAAGTGCGACCACTGGTTGTTTTCTTGTACACCAGCTTATCAGGTTGCCACAGAAGTAAATTACATAACCAGTTGTGCTTCTTCTTGTGACAGGGTCACCGGCATAATCAGAATCACAGAATGCTTTTAGTTCTAAATCCTTGTTACTCTTTCTGTATTCCAATCCCTTCTGTTTTGTGCCTTTTAGATATTTTAAAATTCTTTTTATTTTAGTAACATCCTCTTCTGTAGGGTTCTCTGTTCTTCTAGCACAGTAGTTCACTGCATATGCAATGTCTGGTCTAGTCTTGTTTGAGATATATGTTAAACTTCCAAGTAGTTGTTTATATGGAAAATTTGTGTTCTTTTTGCTGTCTTCTTTTTTGTTGGTTTCCATAGGTGTTATAGCTATTTTCGAATTTTGCATGTTATAGTCAGTTAAGATTTTATCTATGAACTTTTCTTGTTTAAGTTTTAATTTGTCTTTTGTTTTCTCTATTTCCATTCCTAAATATTTTCTTGGATTATTTTCTACCTTCATTTCAAATTGTTTCTTAAGTTTATTTATAATTTCTTCCGTTTTATTTTCTTCTTTTCCAATTAAGATGTTTCATTTTTTAGTAGTGATTCTTTTTCCTCATCTATAGCTTTCAACCATTTATCTTTGTCCTTTCCACTTATTGCTTCTTCATATGTTATCAAAACATAGTCATCATATCTTTTTGGTACTTTTATTTCTCTTCTAGGTCTTCTTTCACAAACATTTTCTTCAACTATGTCTCTATCAACTTCTCTTTGTTCTGTTTGGTCTTCTTTGCTGTTAATTGTTTCCATATGTGATTGGTTTTGTATGTTATTATTAGTCTCAATAGGTTGTGGTTGGTTTTGTTCATTATTCTCAATAATTTGTTGTTGATATTGTTCATTATTAATCTCTATAATTTCTTCTTGGTTTTGTTCATCCATAATCTCAATAATATGTTGATTTGGTTTGTTATTTATGTCTTCAATATATTCTTCTTTTATAATATATTTATTTGGTATGATTATACAGTCTTGTTCGTTGATTTTAGTTTCAGTTGAGTCATTTTCTTCTTGATTGTTATTACTTTTATTAAATACAACATCTCTTCTAATGTGAACTCTTTTCTTTTCTTCATCAAATAACCTGTATCCAGTGGGAGCATAACCAATCATTATGAATGTTTCATTTCTCTCCTCTAACTTTTTTAAATATCCTAGTTTTTTGCTGTAGGCTTGATGTCCAAATGTGGCTATATTTTTTAAGTTTGGTTTTTCACCTGTCCATTTCTCTATAGGGGTCTTATCCGATCCATGTGTCGGGGTTCTGTTTAGTAGGTAAGCAGATGTTCGAGCTGCCTCCCCCCATAAGGTGTTGTTGACTTTTGATTCAAATAGCAGGGATCTTATTTTTTCCATGAGTGACCTATTTAGACGTTCCGCTTTGCCATTTAATTGGGGACTATATGGTATTGTATAGTCTAATTTGATTCCTTTTTGTCGACACCATTGTTGCATTATATTACTTGAGTACTCTCCACCGTTGTCACAACGTATAGTACTTACTTTACGTTCCTTTTGCCTTTCTACTTCTTCTATAAATTCTTTTAGGTATTTGAAAACTTCACCTTTACTGGACAGTAAGTAAACCCAAGTGCAATGTGTGTAATCATCGAGAAAGGTAAGTATATATTTCTTTTGGTCCCATGTTTCAGGTATTATTGGGCCACATAGATCTGTATGAATTATTTGTAAAGGTCGTGTTGCTCGATGTCTTTCAGTGTTAAAAGGAAATCTGGTTTGTTTTGCTTTAAGACAGACCTCACAGTTGTTAAGAGAGTCAATGTCTTTATTAGTTAATTTCATACCGTCTACCATTTTTAACATTGTTTTCATGGTTTGTTTCCCAGGATGGCCAAGTTTTATGTGCCAGCTTAGAGCATCATTTTTGTCTACTGATAATAGAGATGTTTCTTCACTTGATGTATGTATATTTACTGAATATAAACCATTTTCTTTTTTCTTTCCTTTTAAAAGGATTTCTTCATTCTTTGATATTATTACTTCATTCCCTTTAAACAATACTTCACCATTGTTTTCAGTGATGGCATTAACAGACATCAGATTCTTTGGCAATTCGGGTACATACAGTACATCATGCAGTTCTAAATGATTTTTCTCTGAAGTCTTCACTGTACCTTTTTCTTGTGATGTAATTGTAGCATTTTTCTTTGCGGTTGTAATATCAGATTTATATTTACATGTTTCTGTTAAAATATTTTTATCATTAATCATATGTGAAGTACAGCCGGAATCTATAATGAATTCTTTTGTAGTTTTGTTTGTCTCATAGGTAAGTAGAGCTACTTTATCTTTCCTGAAGAAACAGTCTTTTTCTAGATGGTTTGTCTTTTTGCATATTTTACAACATTTATTCTTATTAAAGAAACAGTCTTCTGTTTTATGATTGTTCTTTTTACAGATTTTACAGCCTATTTGTTTCTTGTTATTTGAATATTTCCCTTTATTTTGTTTTTTCTCACTGGCTCGAAAGGCTATATTATTATCAGTGTCTGGGTTATTACAGCTCGAGGAATTCTTTTTGAACCTTTGTTCCTCTGCAATCAGACGGGCTGTCAGGTTGTGCATGGTTTTTTCTGAAAGTGGGCTTGATTCCCAGGCAGTCATAAAGTTGCTGTAGATTTCTGGTAATGTACTTAATACTTTAGATATAAGCATGTTCTCATTTACTTTTTCACCAAGTAGGTTTAGTTGGTAAGCAATATTTTGAAGTGTACCTATATGGTAGGATACATCTTTATCTGGTGCATATTCATATCTGAAAAATTGCTGTAACATTTCACATTTTTGATGGTCGGTGTTCCTTTGGAATAAAAAACAAAGCTTTTCATACATGCTTCTGGCGTTTTCACATGACATTATATGTAGTTTTAACTTCTTGTCAATGCTTAGCAGGATCATCCTTTTAACTTTTGCATCGTCTGCACGTTGTTTTTGACGTTGTTCTAAATTATCGCTGTCGCCGGATAGTTGAATAGCATTGCTATTATTTTGAACTATGTCTTGTAATCCATGACTTTCTAGCAGGATATCAAGTTCGAATTTCCACATCGGAAAATCCACTTCGCTTTTTAGCTGTGTAATTTTGGATACATCGTCCATTTTGTTTTATGGTTTTACAATTTTAGTTTTTACTTTTGTACTCACGTAGATTTCTTGTTTTTACTTTTTGTTATGCTGGGGACATAACCTCTTTTATATTTTGGTTTTACTGGAAGCGTTATTAGATTTAGATCAGTTTGATTACTGAAACACTTATTAATGTTTTACACATTTTATTAATTATTACAGAACTCAACATGCCTAACTCAACCACAGACAGTAGTCATAGACAATATAAAAGAGTTATTAAAAAAGTTATCTTTAGGCAAAGGTTGTCTTTCTTACAGCCAACAGGTAAAACGTTTCAGACTCCTAATATTATAAAGAGAAAAGATTTGTATTTTTGTGTGTATGTTTTTAATGTACATGTTAGTTTGTAATGAATAAACTCAAAAACTACTGCGCCGACTTTAAAAATTTTTCACCGTTAGAAAGCTACGTTCCCCTGAGTAACATATAGGCTATATAATATCATGTCCACTCGCCGGGACTGGAAGCTAGTAAATAATATTTTCATAGGTTCTTTCCTCTCCGAAGCAAGTCGGCCCTTTCATGTGAAGAAGTAGTAGCCGGAGGTAATACATCGTTCTCGATCAGAAAGGAAAATTCTTGCAACTACACACATCAAAAGTGTCTAGGGATCAAGCATTTTTATGCGGATTTCTTGAGATTGAGATGTGGCTTTGTAATAAATTTATGATTTTATAAATTTATATGGATCCTTTTTGGTGCATTTCATAATTTGAATCAGGAACTGTAAATCAAATTCGAGTAAAAGATGAAAATCAGCTGTCAATATTTTCCCTATAAAAACATACAACGCATTGAAGACATTATTAGTGCTACTGTTTCCCTACTACTGATTAAAACCAACGTTATTATGGAGCGGCGACGTCATTTAAGCAGGGAAGAAATGCTCAGAGCCGTGGGAATGATAGAAGCTGGTTCCCGGCAACGTACTGTGGCTTTAGCTCTGAATACAAGTCAGAGTGTTATCAGTCGACTTTGGACACGTTACCGAAGCACTGGTACCGTGGCTGAGCGCCATGGAGGACGGTATCGCTGCACCACACGGAGACAAGACCGATACATTCAAATCTTAACTCGAAGAGCTCCAACAATAACCGCCATGATGTTAGCCGTGAGGCTTCATCACTCTTCAGGGAACTTAATTAGCGACCAAACAGTCAGAAACCGCTTGCATGAAGTGAACCTTCATTCCCGAAGACCGCTACGGGTACCACCTATAGCAATGCACAATCGTAGGATTCGATATCAATGGGCTCTTGAATACAGAAATTGGGCAGAAGAACAATGGCGTTTCGTTTGCTTTTCTGATGAGTCTCGTTTTGGTATGAGACCGGATACAAGACGTATACGACACTGGAGAACCCCTGGACGCCAACAGCGATTAAAATCCTGCCAGGAAGTCCATCCTTATAGTGGTGGAACCATCATGGTATGGGCGGGTATTTGGATCGGCGGAAGAACTGAGTTGATTTGGATCAGAGGCAACCTCAACGCTCAAATTTATGCTGAGACGATTGTATCAGACGTCATCGTTCCTCTACAAGTGGAAATCGGTCCCTTATTTCAGTTAATGCATGATAATGCACGACCGCACACCGCAAGAGTTGTAAGACAGACTCTCGCCGCAGCTAACATCAATGTCCTGCCCTGGCCTGCTCAGTCGCCAGACTTGAACCCGATTGAGCATGCATGGGATATGCTACAGAGAAGAGCTCTGCCGAATATGGAGGGTATCCAGTCGCAAGAAGACCTTTTTTTGTTGTTGCAACGAACATGGGCGGCCATTCCACAGCGTGATTTGGATGAACTCATTTTGAGTATGCCAAACCGATGTTCTTGTGTTGTTAGTGTTCGCGGTAGAAACACGGATTATTAATTGTTTAAGTTACCCAATAAAATTTTAAAGAAAACTGTTATTTCAGTCTTTTTTTCGAACTTTAATGTTAGTGGTTCAAATGTCAAAAATCCCTTTATTAGGAAAATGGCAAATTTCTTTATGAATGCAAAGGTGACTTGGTTTATCGTTACTGTGACAAACGATAACACTTTATTTGATGAATCCTTAAAGAACATTTTAATTAATATCAATCAGGAGAAAAGTTATTGCAAAAATATATGTTGATCCCTAGACACTTTTGATGTGTGTACTTTATCTGCCGGACACTAATTTATGTTACAGTTCATTGTTTTTTTTAAATGAATAGCGTAGAGTTGAAACGTGTTGAGGAGGTTTAGTTACTTACTTAATACACCTCATGACACTGGCATGCTATCAGTGCTATCGACTCGGTTGCCAAAAAGAAAGAAAAGAAATAAAAACTTCTCAACATGATATCCGATGTCAGTGACGTTTCGCGTCAGTGGCCAATAATGGCGGCTGCGATCTATCTGATCAGAACCATTAGAATTTTACAAAATACTCAACAATCCGAATTTTGCGGATATATGTTGTCGATTCGAAATCTTTATTTTTTAATGTTTTATTATTTAGGTAAGCTTTCGATCGAGTCTACCGTACCCCTTGACGAAATTATTAATATAGATTAAGTACATTACCAGAAATCTACAGCAACTTTATGACTGCCTGGGAATCAAGCCCACTTTCAGAAAAAACCATGCACAACCTGACAGCCCGTCTGATTGCAGAGGAACAAAGGTTCAAAAAGAATTCCTCGAGCTGTAATAACCCAGACACTGATAATAATATAGCCTTTCGAGCCAGTGAGAAAAAACAAAATAAAGGGAAATATTCAAATAACAAGAAACAAATAGGCTGTAAAATCTGTAAAAAGAACAATCATAAAACAGAAGACTGTTTCTTTAATAAGAATAAATGTTGTAAAATATGCAAAAAGACAAACCATCTAGAAAAAGACTGTTTCTTCAGGAAAGATAAAGTAGCTCTACTTACCTATGAGACAAACAAAACTACAAAAGAATTCATTATAGATTCCGGCTGTACTTCACATATGATTAATGATAAAAATATTTTAACAGAAACATGTAAATATAAATCTGATATTACAACCGCAAAGAAAAATGCTACAATTACATCACAAGAAAAAGGTACAGTGAAGACTTCAGAGAAAAATCATTTAGAACTGCATGATGTACTGTATGTACCCGAATTGCCAAAGAATCTGATGTCTGTTAATGCCATCACTGAAAACAATGGTGAAGTATTGTTTAAAGGGAATGAAGTAATAATATCAAAGAATGAAGAAATCCTTTTAAAAGGAAAGAAAAAAGAAAATGGTTTATATTCAGTAAATATACATACATCAAGTGAAGAAACATCTCTATTATCAGTAGACAAAAATGATGCTCTAAGCTGGCACATAAAACTTGGCCATCCTGGGAAACAAACCATGAAAACAATGTTAAAAATGGTAGACGGTATGAAATTAACTAATAAAGACATTGACTCTCTTAACAACTGTGAGGTCTGTCTTAAAGCAAAACAAACCAGATTTCCTTTTAACACTGAAAGACATCGAGCAACACGACCTTTACAAATAATTCATACAGATCTATGTGGCCCAATAATACCTGAAACATGGGACCAAAAGAAATATATACTTACCTTTCTCGATGATTACACACATTGCACTTGGGTTTACTTACTGTCCAGTAAAGGTGAAGTTTTCAAATACCTAAAAGAATTTATAGAAGAAGTAGAAAGGCAAAAGGAACGTAAAGTAAGTACTATACGTTGTGACAACGGTGGAGAGTACTCAAGTAATATAATGCAACAATGGTGTCGACAAAAAGGAATCAAATTAGACTATACAATACCATATAGTCCCCAATTAAATGGCAAAGCGGAACGTCTAAATAGGTCACTCATGGAAAAAATAAGATCCCTGCTATTTGAATCAAAAGTCAACAACACCTTATGGGGGGAGGCAGCTCGAACATCTGCTTACCTACTAAACAGAACCCCGACACATGGATCGGATAAGACCCCTATAGAGAAATGGACAGGTGAAAAACCAAACTTAAAAAATATAGCCACATTTGGACATCAAGCCTACAGCAAAAAACTAGGATATTTAAAAAAGTTAGAGGAGAGAAATGAAACATTCATAATGATTGGTTATGCTCCCACTGGATACAGGTTATTTGATGAAGAAAAGAAAAGAGTTCACATTAGAAGAGATGTTGTATTTAATAAAAGTAATAACAATCAAGAAGAAAATGACTCAACTGAAACTAAAATCAACGAACAAGACTGTATAATCATACCAAATAAATATATTATAAAAGAAGAATATATTGAAGACATAAATAACAAACCAAATCAACATATTATTGAGATTATGGATGAACAAAACCAAGAAGAAATTATAGAGATTAATAATGAACAATATCAACAACAAATTATTGAGAATAATGAACAAAACCAACCACAACCTATTGAGACTAATAATAACATACAAAACCAATCACATATGGAAACAATTAACAGCAAAGAAGACCAAACAGAACAAAGAGAAGTTGATAGAGACATAGTTGAAGAAAATGTTTGTGAAAGAAGACCTAGAAGAGAAATAAAAGTACCAAAAAGATATGATGACTATGTTTTGATAACATATGAAGAAGCAATAAGTGGAAAGGACAAAGATAAATGGTTGAAAGCTATAGATGAGGAAAAAGAATCACTACTAAAAAATGAAACATCTTAATTGGAAAAGAAGAAAATAAAACGGAAGAAATTATAAATAAACTTAAGAAACAATTTGAAATGAAGGTAGAAAATAATCCAAGAAAATATTTAGGAATGGAAATAGAGAAAACAAAAGACAAATTAAAACTTAAACAAGAAAAGTTCATAGATAAAATCTTAACTGACTATAACATGCAAAATTCGAAAATAGCTATAACACCTATGGAAACCAACAAAAAAGAAGACAGCAAAAAGAACACAAATTTTCCATATAAACAACTACTTGGAAGTTTAACATATATCTCAAACAAGACTAGACCAGACATTGCATATGCAGTGAACTACTGTGCTAGAAGAACAGAGAACCCTACAGAAGAGGATGTTACTAAAATAAAAAGAATTTTAAAATATCTAAAAGGCACAAAACAGAAGGGATTGGAATACAGAAAGAGTAACAAGGATTTAGAACTAAAAGCATTCTGTGATTCTGATTATGCCGGTGACCCTGTCACAAGAAGAAGCACAACTGGTTATGTAATTTACTTCTGTGGCAACCTGATAAGCTGGTGTACAAGAAAACAACCAGTGGTCGCACTTTCAACGAGTGAAGCTGAATACATTGCAGCCGCTGAGTGTGTTAAAGAACTATTGTACTTAAAAAGTGTTTGTGAAGAACTATTAAGTGTCTCTTTAAGTGTAAAATTATATGTGGACAATCAAAGTGCCATTAATCTCATTAAAAACGGTGTTATAAATAGACGCTCTAAACACATTGATGTTAGATTTAAATTCATTCATGAGAAAGTATGTAACAAGGAATTAGATATTTTCTATTGTCCTACTGCTGATCAAATTGCAGATGTATTTACTAAACCTTTAGACAAAGTAAAATTTCAAAAGTTTTCTTCTATGATTATTAATTAAAATATAGCTTGTTAACTTAGAGACTGTGAAAAAAAAAATAATAACTTAACATTGCCCATTGTTATCTTTTAAAATCTAAAACATTTTTCAAAATTGTAAAAGCAAAGATTGACTACTTAAGGGGGAGTGTTGGCTGTAAGAAAGACAACCTTTGCCTAAAGATAACTTTTTTAATAACTCTTTTATATTGTCTATGACTACTGTCTGTGGTTGAGTTAGGCATGTTGAGTTCTGTAATAATTAATAAAATGTGTAAAACATTAATAAGTGTTTCAGTAATCAAACTGATCTAAATCTAATAACGCTTCCAGTAAAACCAAAATATAAAAGATTACCAACAGTCGTTTGGTCCATGAACTGTTGGTACGGCGAATCCCCGCTGCCTCGACAAGTTTGGTGTGGCGGCAAGAGATCTCAGGGCGGTATGGAGGGAGCGACTGTCGCAACCGAGGTCCGGGCACGCCGCGATGGCGGCGGTAAGACCCCTCTTTGAGGAGTGGCTGGATAGGCGTCACGGCGTCCTGACCTTCCGGATGTTTCGGGAGGTACCTGTGTCGGATGGGGAAGGAGGAAACGCCTGGGTGTCACCATTGTGTGGATCGCCCGGAGGACACGGTGGAGCATAAGGTGCAGGACTGTCCCGCTTGGGCAAAGCATCACCATGTCCTCACGACGGCGATAGGCGACGACCTCTCGCGCCCAGCATTGGTCGAGGCCACGCTGCGGGGCGTGATAGAGTGGGAAGCGGTCGCCTCCTTTTGCGAAGCAGTCATGCTAGCGAAGGAGGAGGTGGGAGGCGCGAGGGAGAGGACAGCATGCACCTCACGACCCAGCCGCAGTGGTAGACGCCCATGGCGACGGACGTCACAGAACGATCTCCGGCCAAAAGGCGCGGGCATGCCGGCGGCGAGTAATGGGCGACTCGCTGTCTGATCATGGACCATGCCCGAGTCGACGGCCCGTTGTGTTCCACGCGCGCCTCAAAGAGTGTCAGCACAATAACGGGGCCTTTTGAGGGCCAAAGCCTACCGCTGTCGTGGGACTTATGAGTTACCGCGTGACCCCGGAACGTAAAGGGCTATTGAAGGACACCGAGGAATTTAGTCAGTACAAGTCTGACAGTACCTCCTGCCCTGCTCTGGGTGGGAGGACTCATTTGACGAGTTTATGACGATAAAAAAGCGTGATAAAAAAATGATTTGTATCGGTATCCTCCAACAGCGCTTCGTACTAAAAAATACATTGTTAAGTTCCGAAATCCACGCGAACGAAGTCGCGGGCACAACTAGGACCTTGAGAACCGATGAATACAGAAATATCTACCTACATTTTGCACCTAGATGTGTATTATGTTATGAATGAGTCACGTTTCACCCGAGCGAAGCCGGGTTTTCATCTAGTAGACAAATAATGCTGGCTACCTTACTGTACTACAAAACTAATTAAAAATTATATTCCGACCCTAGAAAACTTTATTAAACCGATATGAAAGTGTCTATCCGACTGCTGAACGTAAGCTTCCTCCGGCGAGCGCCAACCCTAGGTCCTGGGCAGTCCGCATCCATCCGCTGCCAGCCACATTCTTGAAATCATCGACCCACCTTGTCGCAGGGCGTCCTAGAACACGTCTGCTCCATCTACTATTTTAAATATTGCCATGCTTATGGCCAATTTTTTCTACATACTGTCATTTTGTTCTTCCGTCGATATAACCCGTTTTTACGGTGCCTTGATGCACTTGCTTTTCTTAAACCTCATAAACCCTTATAAAACTTTTTGCAAATTCTAGGAGAAGTTCCGGTAGGTCTCATGGACGGAGCTACCCGCGGTCCAGCACGAAGATGGGAACAGAAGCAAGTGCAGATCAAGACCATGGAGGGAGAGTTCTCAGTCACCATGTGGGCCACCGGCGAGGATGATGGTGAGTTTGATATTTATTAATTAGCCTGTACTGTCCCACTGTTGGACAAAAGCATCCATCTATACTTTCCACCGTTCCAAACTCTGCGCTCCTTCCAAGGAAGACATCCAACTCGTCCCGCGCCTCCTTCGTGGTCTACCATGGTCCCGTGTCGGTGTCTATTGGCAGGCCTGGCGTACTCCGCGGTGTAGCCACGTCAACGGGGCCACCGCGTGTGCTTGTAGTATGAAACTGCATAACACGCGGGCGCACCGTGGACGGGTTTCACAGTCGGTTGCCGCCCGCCGCCCGTTTCTCACGCTTTCCGTACATATTTTTACTTTATTCTCACGAGCAAAGATTTTACATTTGCTTGTTTTTGGGAAGTGACACTTCTGTACGTAGTACTTTTAAGTATTCTGTGCTATAGGTCGAATCGTGATGTTATATAGCATAAAGCCTTCCTAAACAAAAATACTACGCAACAGAAGAAAATATTCAATTCGAAACTCCTGAGAATAGCGCGTTCAATAAAAAACTCTTCAGCTATATAATATTAGTATAGTTTTTAGTCTAGCCATATCAATGAGGGCATGCGGGCAGCGAGTAAAGGGCAACTCGCTGCCCGACCAAGGACCATGCCCGGGTCGACGGCGCGTTGTGTCCCACGCGCGCCTCAAAGAGCGTCAGCATAATGACGGGGCCCCCCTCTCAGAGGGCCAAAGCCTGCCGGGGTCGCGGGATTATTTCCTTACCGTGACCCTGGAACAGAAAGGGCTATTGAAGGACACCGTGGATTTTAGTCAGTAGAAGTCTGACAGTCCCTCCCGCCCTGCCCGGGGTTGGAGGACTCATTTGATGATTTTACCACGCTAAAAAAAAAAAAAAGCCATATCAATGACCTGTAGAGCTCTCAAACACAGCTTATTTGACAATTTCACCAGAGTTTGGCCACATCTTCACACGAAAACGTGAGCCTGTATTTTTTTGTGTAATAGTTTTTTTTTTATATTTTTTATGGTTATGTTTTTCCGTTTTTTTTTTGTGTTTATCACTAAGTCTAAAATATAAATAAATAAATAATAATATTCCACAACTATCACACAACGCCATCTAGTCCCAAGCTAAGCAGAGCTTGTGTTATGGGTACTATACTTGACAACTGATAAACATACTTAATTACTTATATATTTCTAAATACATACATTTTATAGATAAATTACACCCAGACACAGAACAAATGATCGTGTGCTCATGGCATTTGTATGGGCCTCTGTGTCTAAAATAAAGTTATATTCTCAAACAAACATGTTTACATTGACAGATGATGGTTCCAACCCCGAGCCTGACCCTGACTACACGGAGTACATGACGGGCAAGAAGAGTATATTAGGAAGCGAAGCTATAATGCCAGGTATGTCATTATTATTCTTTTATTTATCTTGCTCCTCCATTTCTGTACCCTTAGCACGAGTTTTCACTCTTTTACTTTACAGCGTCTTTCCAGTATTTACAGCGTTTCTTGTATGAAAAAATGGAACAGCACCTCTGGTGTGCGAAGAAGGAACTAATTTTTCCCTTGAAAATTGTCAATTTGAAATTGTCAAAGTTCCAGTTTACGTCTCAAATGTCAGAAAACTCGTGCTAAGGGTATTGATTTTGACATAGTCATCTGCCTGCGTTTTCCCAAATATATTGTGGTCGGCTTCCAGTCGAACCAGATCTGAATATCAGTATTTTACATGGAGCGACTGCCTATCGGACCTCTACAACCAGTAACTAGGTAATACCAAATCCCATTGTAAAACTGTTTGTCAGACTTTTAGAGCTTCTGACTAATAGTAACGACTGTCAAAGATCTACAAAAGAAAGCTGGGACCAACGACTTTACGTGCTTTCTGAGTCACTGAGGAAACTCGCTACGACAGATGGTCAACCATCAACAGACCAACCTCGGCAAGCGCGGCTTAACCCGAAAGATCGGCCTGTGCGGCTCTAATTATTTAGCTACGAGTAACCGGCTGATGATGATGAACAAAATGAAACTATAAATTAGGTTGTTCTTTGATATTGTCATCATAACTTTTGATAAAAGATCGCGGGTTTTTATGTCGATTTTTATTCCAAAATGATGCAAATAATTTGGAATCTGTAATTCAATCACTTTCATTTTAATTCCAGGTTTAGATTTATCGGATCCCAAACAGTTAGCGGAGTTCGCGCGGCCCGGACACAAAATAAGACTAAAGAAACCTATGCCAGAGTCCTCAGACAGAACAATAGGTAAGATAATAATTGTAATAATTATGAACTTCACCCATATAATATTCTCCACAGAATTGTTTTTTTTTTTAGCGTTGTAAAATCATCAAATGAGTCCTCCCACCCCGGGCAGAGCGGGAGGGACTGTCAGACTTGTACCGACTAAAATCCACGGTGTCCTTCAATATCCCTTTATGTTCCGGGGTCACGGGTGAGGAAATAAAATCCCGCGACCCCGAAACCCCGCCGCGGAATAGGGTAGAGCAGCATTATTATTAGTAACTAGCTGTGCACGCGACTTCGTTCGCGTGGATGTCGGAACTCAACAATGTATTTTTTTTAAACAAATGATTTTTTTTTTCTTAAAATAAAGTAGCCTAAGTTACTCCTTATTACACCAGCTACCTGCCAATAGAAGTCCGTCAAAATCGGTCCAGCCATTTCAGAGATTAGCCATTACAAACAGACAGACGGAAAGCCAAAAAATAGTAAAAAAAAACGGTTATTTCAATAACAAACAGACACCCCAATTTTAATTTTATATGTATACAGGGTATTTCTTTTAAATACAAAACACGACACTAAAACAAACGACATCATAAAAAAATGGTAATTTTTTCGTTCATACAATTTGTATGAAACAATATTGTGAATTAATGGAAATACTTTATTGCACAAGAGGTGTTGCAGTGAATGCAGTAAAAGAAAGTTACACTTTACAAATGAACACTTGTATGCTACAAAAATGGTGGGGGTACTGTCCTCATAAATAGGCTACACAATAGCCTGTAGTAAAGAGAATCAGAATTGTGCTAAATTTGACCAACTTCCACCCACCCACTGTGTAAGTGACAAGCACTGTAAGGTCTTTTTTTTTAATAAAAAGTAACCAGTCCGAAAAGATCGACTTTCACCGGCCCATGACGTGTCCATCTTGTTCTAATTTTAATATTTGTTTTGTTCTCATTCCAGCATGTCCACACAAAGGCTGCACTAAAATGTTCAGAGACAATTCTGCGATGAGGAAACACTTGCACACGCATGGACCCAGAGTGCATGTTTGTGCTGAATGTGGTAAGTTCCTCAGATTAGCGCGTTCAACCATACAAAACTACTGCTTTATAATATTAGTATATATAAAATTATAGAATTTGGACAGTCACTCAGCCACTGCTGCGCTAATCGAGCCGTGCAGCAGTCCCGCACCGCAGCGTGTGGCGGGTTCGATTCCTTCATGGAACAAATATTTGTATGACGTACAGATGACCTACCAAGATGTCTTAAAGCGAGAGTAGTTCCACGGTGGAAAAGAGAGAGAATTATGCAAAGGGGACAAAGGTTATAAAAATCTAATAAGGCAAAAACAGAGATAGATAAGTATAGAAACAGATTTTCGAAAAAATATATTAGATATTGGAAATGGTCATAAAACAAGTTTGTATACTGAACTTCTACTAAAGAAAAGATGGATAAACTCCTAGTTTACCTATTGCGAAACAGTAATACTATAATAGCAAAGGAAAAGATGGAATGCATGGGGGAGAGGACAGACTCTCAGCACGTCTCATCACCACACCCACATGGCGTCAGACATCGCGCGGCGGTAATCCAGTCACCAAAAGGGCGGGTTTTGGGCGGCGAGTAATGGGTAGCTCGCCGGCTGATCAAGGTCCAGGCCTGAGTCTACAGCGCGGGGGCACTTATCGAGTTACTTCTAACAACAATATCTCTTTTGTATTGTGATATTTCTAAATCCCTTTTATTTTATTTGAGTGAGAGGTGACATTCATTTGCATTTACGTCAACATAAAAACAAATTTATCTATTTCAGGCAAAGCTTTTGTAGAGAGTTCAAAATTAAAACGTCACCAACTAGTCCACACCGGGGAGAAGCCGTTCCAATGTACCTTCGAGGGCTGCGGGAAGAGATTCTCACTAGACTTTAATTTAAGGTGAGTATAAACTAGCTAGTAAGGGCAGTGGTGGCCCAGTGGAAGGGCAGTGGTGGCCCAGTGGTATCGGTCCCGACTTACGAGTTGTAGGTCGTGGGTTCGAACCCCGCCAGGCGCATTACTTTGTGTAATTTATTTCAACACCACTGCTCTCAAAACGGTGAAGGAAAACATCGTGAGGAAACCGGCATGTCCTAGAACCAAAACATTCGACGACATGTGACATCTACCAGCCCGCACTGGGCCCGCGTGGTGGATTATGGCCCACTCCCTCTCACAGAGAGGAGGCCTGTGTCCCAGCAGTGGGAACATTATAGGCTGATGATGATGATGATGATAAACTAGCTGTTACCTGTGACTTCTTCTGGCTTTTGCCATTTGTAATCACTACTAACTAAAAATGAATATCGTCATTGCTACTACTATTTAATGATGCAATTCGACTGATTTATGTCGTCGTGGCGAGCATGTTTTGTTTTTCATCTACCCGTCCAGATAACCGTACGTTTCATGTCATTTATGTCGTAGTGGTAAGGATGATTTTCACTTGTAATTGAAATCGGTGGAATTGCATCGCGTCGGCTCCCTTATATAATGCGTTTCTTCCCCTTAGAATTTTTATTCATTACTCCATAATGATTCTTACTGTTAAACTTACAGAATCATAGTGCTGTAACCTAATTCGTGTACATTCCAGGACCCACGTCCGCATCCACACGGGCGACCGTCCGTACGTGTGTCCGTTCGACGGCTGCAACAAGAAGTTCGCGCAGAGCACTAACCTCAAGTCACATATACTCACACACGCTAAAGCCAAGTCAGTACCTCTACATTAATATTTCATTTAAATCCAGGTGCTCTTTTAGGACTAGAAAGCTCGCCGTCTGATCATGGACCATCCCCGGGTCGACAGCGCGTCTGCCGTGCGCGTGCGCCTCTTGAAGCTGCCACCAAAGTAGGATACAATAGCCCTGGAACAAAGGGTAACCTGTCAGATTGTTACTGACAAGAGTTTGACAGTCTCGTCCACTGCACCCAAAGCTACCAGGACGACTGTGTCACGGGTTTGATTCCCGCAAGGAACAAATATTTATATGATCTACAAGTAGTTACAGATTTGGTACACAGTTATATTTGACTCTGGCTTATAGGAGTATTAACTCTAGGCTTGACCGTATTTATTAAATAAAAAAATAAAAAAATGCTAAATCATACTTATTCATCGCTTTATTACAGATCAAGAAATTCCCTATCACGAAACGGTGGTAATTCCTACGAATCGGCGCGGACAACGCCACAGTACGTCCAACTAGAAATGTCACCGGACGACTCCAACCCCCAACTAATCTTCTACACGCACGAGTGAAGCAAGAAACGTGAAAAGTGATGCAAGACTCGTGAAAAGTGTTACAAGACTCGTGAAAAGTGCTACAAGAATCGTGAAAATGGACGCAAGAAACATGAACAAAGACTTTTGGAAAGAAATGTCAAGAAACTTCATGCAAACTCGTGAAAAGTGACGCCAAAATCGCGCAAATAATCCAAACAATGTTTAATTAAGTGCTAAAATAAGTGATGCGAGTTCGAATAATTCAATTACCCAAGACTTTTCTAGCTAGTTGTGTAAAGTGTATTAAACAGACGCTGATGTAAGTGCTGTGTTAGTTATATAGAAGCAAGACTTTTGAAAAATTGATGCAAGAATATTGAATAATGCAAGACTGTGGAACAGACTTGCTAGTGATCAAGAATATTTTTTTCTATTTTAACTGTGCTTTGGAGTAGACCAAAGGAATTTTACGTTTTACAAGTAATTTTAGTTTGGCAACACTGGTGTTTTCAGTGTTGTTTACTAACAAAATTGTATCGGCACCTTTTTTTAAGTTTTTGCACTGTTTGCTATATTTAAATTTAATAGTTTTGACAATAAAATGGTCACAGTTTTTTAAGGGGAATACAACAAAATTAATATTCAACAAAATCCAGATGATAGTTATGTATAGCACTGCCTATAAGGGTAAAATAGTCTTGATATTTTATTCATTACTTTGCAACCACGACGCGACCACATTTCTAGATTTTTCGCGCACGTTTTGATCGTGTTAAATGACGTCTAAAAACGAGAGTAGGTCCACTGTGGGAGCGTGATGGCGCTATACGACTTGTATAAATGCCGGTTCATTGTAGAAAGGATTCTAATATGGCGGCTTGTACAGATAGTACAGTCAGCATATAAGATTTCAAATTAAAGTTTTTTTTTTTCAAATTACAAATAATAAAAACAAGACTGGATCACAATAATTTCTCAAACTTAACCTAACAATAAAACAAAATTAAAACAACAATAATCAACAGGTAACAACGGAAAAATAACAGAAAACTATAGTAAATATTCTTAAAAAAGATCACTGAGCGCGTCAAGACATCAAGACTAATTTTTTTTCTGCTTACGCTACGCGCGGGGGTGAGTATAGACGGCACTAGTGTGCGAGCGAGAGAACACGATGAATCCTTTCTTCAATGAACCGGGTTATAGCTCTATCTCTTTCCAACAGTGGCGTCGTTCAATCTTACCGTGATTGCATAGTACGAAAAATATGTAACTCCAAAACTGTGACTATATACAAATACATACATTAAAATCAGTAATACATAATAATTAAACAGTTCTTTCTCAATTATTTTATCTCTGGTTTAACATGCTGCCAAAATCAAATATTTTTATTAAATTCTGGTCTCTATGTCATTATTAAAAATATGGTCGATATTCATTTGTTGCCATTGCAAAGTCCATCAAATCCTAATGATCATTATAGTCATTTTCCATCAAGACTAGAAATCCTCGCAGTTTATACTTTAAAAGCTCTGAATATACCGCGGGTTTAGAACGCAAAGGGCAATTGAAACAGTCAGACAGTTCAGACAGTTTTTTTGTCTTCTTGATGGAAATTGACTTTTATTTTCTTGAATTGCTACTGTCAGAGATAAAATAATTTAGGAAGGACTTAATAAAAACGTTAATTTTCTTCTTTAATTAGTCTGACTTGGCGTGAAAAGAAATTGTCGCGAATAGATCCTGTTTTGTTGAACAACCTCTTTTTCACATCACATGTAAAATTAAAAACATTTTATTGACAATTTTTTGGTAGATCAATCAGAAACTATACCTGAAAAGAAAATAAATATAAGAGCTCAATTTTAAAATAAACCTTTAGTACTCTAATCCAGACAACAGGCATTTTTTGCCATAAAAAAGGTGGTGTAGTTTTTTTATTTGTATTGCTTTAGTATATGTATAAGCTCCTCATGAAAAGTGTAAGTTTTCGACCTCGAGGAGTGTCTGCGTTAGCCGCCATCTTGGATGCCCCTTCCATCCAAGATGGCGGCCCGAATTTCTTCTTTTTCACATATTGCTTCAACAATTGACTTTATAACAAAAAAGTCTGAAGACAATAAAACTCCACTACAATAGTTATTTGTTATGCAAGGCTGCAAAGTAGATTTTTGGCGCGAGTACTTGAATTGAAAACTGAGCGAGCGAAGGATTCTAAGATTGAACCGCGAGAGAAACGAGCGGTTCAAATATAGAATCCTGAGCGATGCGAAGTTTTCAAAGGTACGAGACGCAGAAAAACTTTGCTGCCGAGTGCAACACAAAACTTTTCACCTCACACAGCGAGGAAATGTAGTGGGGGCGGCTCGCCTGCCAGTGTAGAAAAGTAGAAAACAATTGAATACAAGACGTGTTCGAATTTTAAACAACACTTTGTGCTCTAGAGCACAAAATAGAGTTTTGCGCCCAGATTTTGAAGGAGAAATAGAATCTTTCCGAGCGGGTGAGGTGAAAAATGTATTTTGTACTTATTCTGTACGTCTTATAGATACAAAGTTACAAGAGGGAGAAAATGAAACTTATAAAAATTGTTTACATAATTTACAAGTACTTTGCCTACGATTTCGTCCGCGAGGATGCGTATTTCGGGTTTAGAATTACCAAAAATCCTTGTAATACTTGTTAGCGGTTTATTTTAATTTTTATTAAAGATATATTTCAATTGGAGGTTGTTCTCAAACAGAGCAGAAATTTGTAAATTTTGTACCATATAAATGCCAAAAAATAATACTGTAATATAATTTTTAAACATTAAGTCAAAGGGGAATTCTTGTGCTTCAGTCACAGAAAGTGTTCAACACATTTTGACTTCCATATCTATAGGAATAAGGTCTGATTTTCTGTAGAAATCCTTTGAAAGCATATCTTTGGTGTACTAGCGACCCGTTTAAAATTGTCTACCTTCGTGGTGAATTTTCCGACAAAACTTAAGTTGACATTAACAAACAACAAAAAAAAAGAATTATACGTATATTTTGTGCAGTCGTTAGTTAGATAAGCGAGTTCATACATTTCGGCGGTTAGAAAAGAGCTTAGTCAAGCGAAAATAAAACATTATTTTTTAAGTAAGCGAATTCGCCACTGGCGGTGCCTCGTGGTGTGTTTCAAACATTTCTATACATATTTTGATCCCCACGCTAAGTCACCGCGCACAGCGGTAAGGATCGAAATCTTACAAAACATAAACATTATATCAATATTTGAATGTTTTAGCTAATGAGACCATAAGTACCAAAGTTCAACTCTGTACGTTACACAGTAAGCATAAGGTTCATTATTCTTTGCATCGTTATCTTGATGCAAAAATTTTCCTCTCCACGGCAATGTAAATTGAGCATTGCATAAATTAAGTTTTACATCAGAAAAAGTTAACATTATGGTCTTGCAATAATTAACGGATTCTAGCCATTTAACTTTTTAACCGACTTCAAAAAAAAAAGTAGGTTCTCAGTTCGACCTGTATGTATGTATGTATGTATGTTTGTCCGCGATTATCTGGCGTTTGGCTGAACGGATTTTGATGCAGTTTTCAGGAAAGTGTTCATTACATTCTGGAGAAGGTTTTAGTATATAACACTAATAGATATCCCGTGACGTTGCTCGCGTGGATCCGTTTTGCTTACTTGAATCGTAGATTTTCAGGGACGATTGCATGTTTGTCCGCGATTATCTGGCGTTTGGCTGAACGGATTTTGATGCAGTTTTCAGGAAAGTGTTCATTACATTCTGGAGAAGGTTTTAATATATAACACTAATAGATATCCCGTGACGTTGCCCGCGTGGATCCGTTTTGCTTACTTGGATCGTAGATTTTCAGGGACGAATGCATGTTTGTCCGCAATTATCTCGCGTTTGGCTGGACCGATTTTGATGCAGTTTTCAGAAAAGTGTTTGTTACATTCTGGGGAAGGTTTTAGTATATCACAATAATAGATATCTCGTGAAGTTGCTCGCATAGATCCGTTTTTGTTGCTTAATAGGATTGTAGATATTCAAAGAGCCGATTTTATGAAGATTTTTTGTTGAATAATTATCTCAACTAAAAAAGGGAAAAATAAAAAACTTTTTGAAAAAAAGGGAACCGACTTCAAAACCAAACACAAAAAAAACTATAAAATAACTTTTCTTTCGGAAGTCAGTGGCCATATGTCAATGAAATAAATAAATAAAATATAAGAATTCCCCTTGCATGTGTGCATGCAAAAATATCTATAGAGTTAATTGAAAATCAATTTTATTGCTTAATTTTCGTATATTTTTTACAAATTATTTAGCCTTACTTTTTTTTACAAAACCTGGTAAAGGTGTCAAAATATAAAAAACTTGTGAAATTTTTGCGTGCACGCAGTAAAATTAATTTTTAGTTATTTTTTTATAAGTTTAGGAAAATAAAAGCTCGACGCTTCCTTTCACAGAAAATAGATTTAAGCAGTATCTTTAGAACTGAATTTCTTAAATAATGTCGTATATCCTTGGTTAAAAGATTATGGACCCTAATTTTACTTCTTTAAAATCCAATTTTCATTCCCAAAAATGGCTTTCTAGTTTCAAAAGTTACTGCCATTCGAAAACGAGCTTTATAATATTTGTTCTAAGTTGAAATTTCTATGAACTCACAAAACTGCTCACATCTATTTTCAGTGCCCGTCGTAAATGTATATTTAAGGTTTTTTCTAATAAACGACTGATGCGATTGTATATAATATTATTTTCATGGTTCGACAAATGAATTGCTGTATTTGACAAGAAAAAAAAACAAGATATATCTAGGAAATTACCATGTAGTCAAAATTTTAATTGTTTCTCACAAAATGGCGCATTTTTGAGTATTTTTCTTTTGGCGCCATTTTGTCTTTGAATGTTAGTGTGATTTTACAATTTTTTAGTCTGTTATCTTGTTTTTTTTACCAACTTAAAAATGGAGATTAGAAATACTATCATCCTTCCTTTAGAATTCTTTGTAAACAAACTCCTGTGTTGTTCAAAACATACTACTTATTAGGACGCTTCCTCATCACGCGATTTCTACCAACTAAAAATGAAAATCGTCCTTGCTACTACGATATAATGATGCAATTCAACTGACTTACGTCGTCGTGGCGAGCGTGTTTTGTTTTTCATCTATCCGTAGGTAACCGCACGTTTTATGTCATATGTCGTAGTGGTAAGGTTGATTTTCACTTGTAGTTGAAATCGGTGAAATTGCGTCGCATCGCGCCACCGGCATGCTCCCTTAGGTGTTATTTAGCTTGTCAGAATGTAAGTAGAGTCCGCGCCACCACTCAAGTCTTTTTGACGCGACGCTAGTGTCTATTGTCATTACATCAAAATGCATTAAAAAATGTACAGCTTGACATAAAAATGTAGAAAACCGGAAGTCGCCACTGTCTTCGCGCTACCAGCACTTTGAATGTTTTTTTTTTTTTCACTTATTACGTTAGTTTTATGGCACAATAATAAATCTAACAAACCTGCGGTCTTTGTTTACATCAAATATCAAAGATTTTAAAACGCTGTCAGAAATAAAAATTTTAGTTCCGTTTCAATCCGTTCTGGCCAAGCTGTAGTACCTTGTATTTTCCACGGACTCTAATAATAATAAATAGATATTTTGTCCTTGTTATGGAATTGAAGCGAATTTTTTGTAACGTAATTGCGAAACATAGTAAACTTTATATCAATGTAATGTAACTAGAAAAAATAAAATACCAAATTTGCGATAATTTCTGAAAAATAATTAATTTAAAAAAACGGTTTTTATATTTTCGACTCGTTTCTAGTTTGTACGTTACACTATAAGCATAAAGTTCATTATGCTTTGTAAGCCTTATAAAAAAAACATTCACTTCTATTCCATTGAACGTCTATGTAAATTGTTCCAAGCGCGCTTTCTCATGAGGCAATGCGATGCAATTCGACGAATTTGCGTCGCTGACCAACTACAAGTGATAATTAATCATCCTTACTACTACGACATAAAGGCCAATATAAAACGTGCGGTTGCCTGTGAGTAGATCCAAACTAATATTATAAATGCGAAAGTAACTCTGTCTGTCTGTCTGTTACGCTTTCCCGCTTAAACCTCTCAACCGATTTTGATGAAATTTGGCACAGACAATCTTTAGACCCTTAGAAAGAACATAGGCTATCAAAACACCACGCGGGCGGAAGCTAGTGGTAAATAAACTGGCTCGCCACGACGACGTGAATGAGTCAATTTGCATCATTATGTCTTAGTAGTAAGGGTTCTTTTCACTTCTCAACTAGAAGTTGGCGATGCAAATATTAGTTAGTTAAGAAATTTTTATTTAATTAATAACAACGGACTTTAAAATTGTATAATTACAATTGAATTGTCGAAATACAGGAATTCATTGAACGAGTGAGTTCTCATCAACGAGACAAACGAATAAAGTGTAAATATTTATATAAAATAACGAGTTTTATTTACTTTCCTTTGAAAATTCAGCCTACATAAATTACTGCTCCTCGGTCAAAAATTCCCTACAATTTTCTACTACACACTTCTTTTGGTTTACGAAGACAACATTGGAAATGTGACCCGCTCAACTTTCGAAAAAATGGTTTTTTTTATTAATCATAAGTTCGCGTTTGACCACTATCTCGCCTGATGATGGTGATGGTAATGATGGGTGGGACTATGTGTAAGGAAAATATCCCAATTATTGACCGTTTCTTTAAGCACTGAGCGGCGGGCAACGCGGTCGCGAAGACATTAGTTACTTTGAAAGTACCTACGGGAATTCGCCACTACCGTTCTTTCAAACATTTCTGTATGTACTAGATTTCTAACCTTATCACTGGGCAATATTCGATTGGTAAAAGACAGATTCGGTTAGGTTGACCCGCTGGCGTCTGTTCATTTGATCTTACCATCTCACTGCTCGTCGCGTCGCCCCGCGCTAAGACCGCACAGGTGGTAGACAAACCGCGAGTTTTGATGTATTTTTATATTGAACAATAATTATTCATTATCGCCCCCGCTGCATATATGTTGTAGTGATTTTAATAAGAACTTTTCACATGGCGCGACCGATTCCAACTACAAGTGAAAATCAACCTTACCACTACGACATAAATGACATAAAACACGTTATCTTCGGGTAGACGAAGAACTCGATCGATACGACGACGTTAAGTCAATCGAATACATCATCAGCCTTTAATGTTCCCACTGCTGGGACACAGGACTCCTCTCTGTGAGAGGGAGTGGGCCATAATCCACCACGAAGGGCCCAGTGCAGTGTGGGTTCGTAGATGTCACATGTCTTCGAATTTTAGGTTCTCGGACATGCCGGTTTCCTCACGATGTTTCCTTCACCGTTTTGAGAGCAGTGGTGATGAAATAAATTACACAAAGTAATGCGCCTGGCGGGGTTCGAACCCACGACCTACAACTTGTAAGTCGGGGCCGATACCACTGGGCCATCACTGCTCCTTTTGCAATCGAATTGCATCATTATTTCTTAGTAGCATGGTTGATTTCACTTTTAGTTGGAATCGCGTCGCGCCATGGGTAAAGTGCCTTAGCCTTCCTCGATATAAAACTATCAAACACAAATCAATTTTTTCAGTTCGAGCCAGTAATTCCTGAGATTAGCGCGTCCTACCAAACAAACTCCTTAGAACATTGTCAGATGCATACATGTTTTCTTCGTTCACTGGTTCGTTTGCGTTTCGTTTCTCCAAATCTTGCAACATATTTTTGTCCTCTAATTGTAGTCTGTGGCAAGGTCCACAGACTACATAGATAAACTGTCACACTTGTCACCACCACTGACAGATGGCAGGTCACAGCTGTTGTTTGCTTTTATCGTTTGTGTATTTTGAACTTACTTTAATTTTACTTTTTCTACGACACTCTCACCTGGCTTTAAATTTGGACACTGATTAGGTACTGATTTTCATAACTACTTTGCGATGTACCTGTAGGCCTACCCTGAACTAATTAAAAACGATTGAAAAGCAAGACATTTCAGTTTGAGTTCATAAACTGCATCGCTGAAAGTCGTACCCTGACGTCCAATAAGCTCAGCAATATTTCGATTGTTATAAATGAATGAAAGATGACGCAATTTGTAGCTGAAACGTTTTCGGGGAAAAAGAGACAACGCTATATAATAATAGCGTAGTCTCTTTCAACGCAAATATCTAATTGGCCATGCCATCTGACAGCAATTGTGCCAAACTGAGTCGCAAGTTTTGGTTTCATTCATTCAATTTTGTACCGGTTTGGTACCTTGATGTCTTATAGCAGCTCAACTGAAACGCTCAAGCTGTCAAAATAAGCAATCCAATAAAAGTTACTATTTCTTAAGATAAACTGAAACGTTATTGATGAATAGCAAGTTTTTAGAGGATTTTTTACAAAAACCGACGTGAGTGTACTTTAATCTTTCTTTTAAAGTTATAATACCTATCCTACATACATTTTTTCAACCACATTTGGTTTTCTGTAATAGTCTAATGATTTATTTTCTTGTGTTTTTGAACGTAAGAGTAAGAGGCTCCAGTTTCGCGGTCAGTTGGACCCCTTCAATAACGATGATGCCGAATTCATTAGGCATTACCTAGTCTATCCAAAGAAACAAAGTTTGTCAAAATCGTTTTGAAACGTTTTCGGTGAAAAAGAGACAACGCTATTTAATAATAGCGTTGTCTCTTTCTCACTAAAAACGTTTCAGCTCAAAATTGCGATCTTTCATTCACTTAAAACAATCGAAATATTGCTGAGCGTATTGGACGTCAGGGTACGACTTTCAGCGATGCAGTTTATGAACTCAAACTGAAATGTCTTCCTTTTTAATCGTTTTTAATTAGTTGCCACAGTACATAATTATTTATTTACCTTTTGCTATTAAATACGAAAACAAAATCTACGTGCAATAATAAAACCTTACTTAATAGGATTTTGCCAGAGTAGAAAAAAACGGGAAAAAAAATTAGGTGTTTTACTGTTTAAGAAAAAAATCTTTATAAATGCGATAGTGTAGGCAAGAAAGTGACAGTTTCAGTACATAAAATATGAAATTTATTTTAAATTCAATTTCAAAGTTTTCATTTTCTTAATTTGTGCAGTTACTAAATGAAACGGTAGCCTTTGACACAAAGGCCTCGAAGCCATTCCAAAAACTTTCCAGAAAAAAAACGGTAACCTCCATGATGATATTGCGTCATTGTTGACGGAAGGCAAGGCGGTAAGGGTCAGTTCCGACCGCGACGCGAAGCGACGCGACGATGCGCGCACGGGTGATAATCTTCATACAACGAAACGCTCGACGTAGCGCCATATTGTTTTTAATGTCGACTGACGTTTCTGGTCGTCTGTGATTGGCCGTCGCAGGCGCTGGTAGGCCGCCATTTGTTTTTGTTTCTTATGACGTATGTCGGACATTACTGCTGGTGCTAATATTGATCTTTATTGTATAACCTGTCCGCTTTTTCTGTAATAATAAATCTCCAGTGTCTATAATTTACTTTTGCTACTTGCAAAATGTATTACGAGTGCTCCGTTTTGTAAATTTTCGCGACAGGACGCTATTTGGCATCATTTCCCGTGTAATGAGAAAAGACTCGCTGTGTGGCTAAAGTGTCTAAACTAAACCGTGATGATCTGCAAGACTGCAATCGTTATAAGCTTTTTGTTTGTCAAAGCACTTCGAAAAGAACTTCAATACGTCTAAATCTCGTCTCATTGGCAGTGCCTGTCCTTCCCTGTTTACTGAAGATGAGATTTTGAGTGGAACAACAACTCGGCAGTATACCGGTAAATATTATGATGAAACAACATCAGCTATCATTACTTCTTGCTTTCTTAACCTTACTTTTAACTAATATTGTAAATACCAAAGTTTGTGAGGATAGATGGATGTTTGTTACTCAGATTATTTTAATTTATTATGATACCTTTTACCCCAGGATTAAATTCCTGTTAATTAATTTACGCCATAAACGCGGGCGAAGCCGCTGGCGATGGCTAGTATAAAAATAAATGTTTTGCAAATTGTTATTTAGTATGGGTGCTAAATTTTGACCGCCTGGTAGGAGGCAAAGATATTATATTGTTCCTTTAATTTAATAGACCTTTTTAACAGAATTCATTGTACAGTTACATGCTAAAATAATATGTTTTATTGAAAACATAATAACATAATGTTTTCATAAAACTCAACTGGTTTACACGGTTTACACTATCATCCACCCACTCCGAGGTTCGTAATATTTCTTTATACTAAACATAATGTTTCTTCTTTTCCAGCTCATTATGCAGATGGAAGACCTGTGAAAATCCTGAGAATAGCAGATGTAGAAAAATCACCTCACCATGTTTTGGAAAAGGCGACCGATAAACCATCAAGAATATATGGCAGCAAAAAAAAGACTAAATTACCCATCCAAAGGTGCAGTGAGGTGTTTCAGTACAGTGATACTTAAGTGATAACTGTAACAAATGCATAATTGGAACACAATGCTCATAAAAATAATGTTGTGTCAAAAGGTTTACATTAATGAACTGGTGCAATATGATAATTTATTTTACAAAATTCATTTAACGATTTTCGTTATTTGCCTGCGATGCAAAAACAAGCATTCGAAAAATTTAAAAAGAAATTGAAAAATAAATGTTTTTATGTAATTCTTTGTTTTATTTTATTTTTTTCCCAAAATTAATTTCAAAAAAGTTTCAGTAGTATAGCAATATCGAGTACGGCGTTTTAGGCTGTATACCATTATTCCTTTGCCAGTGAGCAACAGTGATTTAAAAAAAAAAGAAACGTCATACGACATTAAAACATACGGCGAAAATTTTTGTTCGGGAGTTGGCAGTCTGATACGTAGTATCTCTATGTAGTCTGTGGATGCGCGCACTCTTTTAAGAGGCATTCAAAATACGACTTTATGTTCTACACCAAAAGATACACATTTCGTTGTGAGAATTTAGAATACGTGGAGCGGCGTAAGCGGCGCCGCGCTGCGCAGCGCGGCGCATCTCAAAGCAGCGGTGAGTCGCTACGCATCTCGAGGCCGCGCGGCGCAGCGCGTCGCCGCTTACGCCGCTCGAGGCCGCTCGACGATGCAAGATGTTAGACTGGGAGCTAAGCGTCAGTTCACACCGAGACGCGACGCGAAGCGACGTGACGCAACGATACTTCTTTGTATCTTTTCTTGTAGTAAACAAAGTCAGATTTTGAACGACGTGCGCGGCGCCGCGCTGCGCAGCGCGGCGTCGAGCTGCGTTGCGAAAGGTGTATCTTTTGTTTTTTAAAATAGAGTTACATTTTGAATAACTCTATTGAAAAGTGCGCGCAGCGTCACGTCTCGGTCTGAGCTGACCTTAAAGGTGTCTGATTATGCGTAATGTGAGTGTCGAATTTCGCCAACCGATTTAAGTGACGAAAAGGTCAAAGAATAACAATGTTTATCTTGCCGGTCAATTGTCTGGTCCATTTTTTTACGCCCTCTTCTCTTATTCGTAAACGGAATGATTATTTCCGTAATAATTTATAGAAAAATCAGATCACAGGATCACACTTTTTGCGGGACGGATAAAGCTCATAATACTTAATTGCATAAAAATATTTTTTCCAATCAGTTACGAACTTGTTCTGATTTGCTGAATTAAATGAAGTACTGAACTAAATGAGTGGACTACTTCATCAAGCGAAAAGATACACATACTTAATGCAGGCAGGATATGTATTGTCACCATTTAGGGTCTCAGTTATAAGAATTCGGTCATAGTTGCCTTCATTCGGATTTTGTATACTCAACTATCTCTAGCCCCTGGACTATGTAACTGACACCAAATGGACGACTGCGGGAGGAAGGGGGGTGGGGCGGGAAGCACGTGGCGAATGTAGACACTCCGCTGCACCGCGCGGCGTCTGGATACGCAGCGCGGCGCATCGCGGCGCAGCGCATCGTCGCGTCGCTTCGCGTCTCGGTCTGTACTGACCCTAAGTTCGAAAGACTATGGCCTGCCCAATGCTGGGTGAATTAAAAAAATCAAACAAAAAATATTGCGTCATTGCATGTTGGATAATCGAATACCTTAATACCACATCAAACTGATTCTGACGTTATCAAAATGGCGTCAAAGCATTTGCGTCAACTTAAGCGTGAAATATGAAAAACAAAATAATAAAATAGGTATATATTTTTAGGGCACTAACGGATTTAAGATTTTTTTTGTAATTTTTTAGTACTTTATTATCACTATAAGATTTAATATTTTAAGACACTTTTTGAAAAAAGGTTTAATACCCTATTGTCAGTTTGTCTAGTTATTCTTTATGTAATCTGTGATTTCAGTGGAAAATTTAAGTGAAGTGGATTTTGATTTCAAATAACACTTTATTTAACATAATTCAAAGAATGTCGTAAGTATTAAACATGATAATTTCCTCAAGAAGAATCGATGCACAATAATTTCCTCAAGAAGCTGTCTTTGTGAGAAGAAATTTAAGTTATTTTCTGTTGCATTCTAGTCGAAGAAGGAGAGTAACATTCAATCAGCTGGAGACGTTGTGGGAGATTTTAAACGGAAATCAAGCTCTCGCAACGGGCTTCAATAAAACATCCCAAGCTCGAGAGCATGCAAAAAGGATGTGGATAATAGCAGCAGACAGCTTAAATTCTCAGGGTGATGGTGCAGAGAAAGATTGGAAGGGTTGGTGTAAGGTAAATAAATTTGTAAAATATATTTTATGTTACTGAAATTGCTTCACAATATTGTTAAATACATTCAGGTACTAACATGCGCCATCTTTTCAGTACTGGAATGACTATAAGTGCAAGCTTAAATCTAAAGTCGCCAGCGCACGCACATGCAGCTACCCCGCCCCCTCCGCTAGCGCCAACGACGATATAATACTAGACTACGCATTGCACGATTTATCGAACAAAACTATTCTGCCAACTCGCTGAGGTACTACGTAAGCGAGGGAGGCGGGGTACTGCGTTGTGATTGGCTAACTCAAGGTCGGTTCTGTCTCAACGTATGTTTACGGCTCACAGGATTGGTCGAAATGAGACGGATATAAGACTTTTTTGCCTAATGTGTTGGCAGACATCGGTCGCCTGTTATTACCAGTCTAGTATTATATCGTCGTTGGCTAGCGCAGACCCCAGCCTCTCCATCAGCCACAGCAGCGGCGCCACGCGCCTTGTCTACTCAGCGCCGAGTTGTACCCATGTCTTCAGCCACAGCAAGGCAGACAATGGTTAACATGTCTACAGAAAGACTTAGGATTGAAGACCGGAGAAACACAATTTTAGAAAATGTATTCCTCGAACTCGGAGAAATAAAAGGCATTTTAAATAATAGGTAAGAACATAAGTTTCTATTTTAAAAGCGTCCACCGCACAGCCCAGACGCAGTGGTAGACGCCCACGGCGACAGATGTCGCAAGACGATCTTCGGCCACCGTAGGAGCGGGCGGTGAGTAATGAGCGACTCTCTGTCCGACCATGGACCGTACCTGACACGGGCATGTCCATGGTCGGACGGCGCGTTTTGTTCCACGTGCGCCTCAAAGAGTGTCAGCATAATTACGGGGCCCCCTTTAGAAGGCCAAAGCCTGCCGGGGTCGCGGGATTTACCGAATTACCGTGACCCTGGAACGTAAAGGGCTATTGAAGGACACCGTGGATTTTTCATTACAGATGTGACAGTCCCTCTCGCTCTGGCCTGGCTGGGAGCACTCATTTGATGATTTAACCGCAATAAAAAAAAAGAGTTGATACGTACTTTTTTATTATTACTATTACTGTTTTGATGAATCTTTGGGTTTATTTAAAACCCAACCCTCAACGTCTACAATATATACAAAATGAAACAACAGCTTAAGAGGATTGTATAGCAGCTGCCTTTTCAAAGAATAGGTATTTTGAAAAACTCGTGCTGTCCCTCTCGCGCGTTGAAAAACCCCCGATCGTGCGATAGAGAGCGTTGCAGCTCGCGACTGATTGTGAGTATTTTTTATATGAAATTTGTCTCTCGGGAGAAAACGTTTTTCACATACTAAATCACGTCCAATCTCTTAGATTCTGGTGTCAATCGTTTCAGCATATTATATTCTAGGTTTGTATGTTTTGCTTTTTTTCTAAAACTTCTTTGTTTTTAAAATACGAAGGTTTTACTTCAATGAAGATTTTGTCATAAAAATAGTCACTTTTAGGCGCCTGTTACTTTAAAACTATTGGTTCTTTTTTTTTGTAAATTGGTATATGTGTGTATCGATGTACGCTGGACGCGCTGGCGACCGCTCCTGTGGCGCTGCGCGCGCGACCTCAACGTGCCCTTGAATGGGCCGCAGCTTCAGTTCTTCGCCGCACATGAAGGACAATAGACGCACGTCCTTCAGCTTCATAATTATTCGCGAATCATCTCTTGATTATAACGTGTGCGCACCCAATAAGAATAAGAGACAGACCTCGTACGAACATTAAGTGTTTGTGTGATTTGGTGATACCTGGACCACGGAAAATTGTGACCCGCCTTCCCGAGGTCGCACCAGCTTGTGGGAGCCGCTGAAGGCGTTACGTTGGTATGTACAGCCATTTGCATGAAACTGAATTATTCCTCCTGGCTTCCTACTTTGTCAACCCTTCGCTCTCAGCAGAAATTTTGAGAATCTATCAGATCCAGTATCCGCGTGGTGAAAAATAATTTAGTTAGATTTTCTTTTGAATTTTTTTTATAGAATTATTTCCACCATTTAATGGTCCTTCGAGCCGGATTTTGATAATTTTCATAATTTCATCTTTTCTTATCATTTATTTTACCAGTCCGCATCAAAATCCGCATTTTTTACTACGAAGGTAGGCAGCCACTTTGTGTGTGTCGCGCGTTGTATTTCTCATTTTCATACCAAAGATCTTAGATTAATCTAAGCCAAAGATATTAAGAGGAACTCCTTTGGTTACCGCTTTAAAAACATTTACATTTCATCACATATTTTATAGTTTTCGCATCGCATTTCGCTATCTCTAAACTACCTAGGTACCTACATTCTTTGTTAACTATCCACCCGCTAACAATTAATAATGTCGTCTAATGAACAGAAGTTAAAAATACTAGAATGCCAACGACAGGTATTTTTCGAACGTATGCAAAATGCATACGATCTTTCGCGTAATTTGAACGATCCTAGTACATTAGACAGTTTTCTTTGTTCAATTGTGACCCTAGATGAGGTTCGCAGTAATTTTCAACAATGCTTATCTGACATTAATACGCTTTCGTTGAAAATGGATAAAGAATCCGAACCTGACTTCAATAAATGGCTTGCGTTTGAGGATTTATATTGCCGCGTCAAACGCAAACATTCTCAATTAGAACCCAAGTCGAGCTCGAGTATGACTAAACCTAATGTAAACAACGATAGCTCGGCACCTAACGTAAGGTTAGCTCGCATCGAAATTCCTGAGTTTGATGGTAGTTCGAAAGATTGGCCGCTTTTTTATGCTACGTTTCAAAGCGCTGTACATTTAAACACGTCGCTTAATGATACAGAACGCATGTTTTATCTGGCCAGTAAACTTACTGGTAAAGCGAAATCTGTTTACGCGGGATTTATTCCATCTGCGGAAAACTACCGTACGATCTATTCCGCACTAATAGACAGGTATCAAGATAAGAGAAACTTAGCTGTCACTTATCTAGATCAAATGTTTTTATTAAAACCCGTTCCTTCCGCTACAGCTGATAATTTAGAGACTTTAGTCGATCAATTTTCGAACTCGTATCTCGCACTGAATAATTTAAAATTACCGAACTTGTGTGACTTCATAATATTACACGCATTGTCTCAACGCTTAGACAAAGAAACCACACAGCTGTTTGAGATGGAGAACAGAGGTAAAGATATACCTACACTCGATAGCTTAATTTCTTTTGTCCGTGACCGCATAAAAGTTTTAAATCGGACAGGTGATAACAACACCAATGCAAATACCTCGTCTGCAAAAGGTAATAAAAACGCGTCAAGTAGCTCGTCGAATAAAGGCACCGCCCGCTCTTTTGTGGTAAACAATAACAAAGCTACTTGTCCATTGTGTGAGAAGTCGGATCATGATCGACTTTATTCATGTTCGAAATTTAAATCGCTCGCTCCTCGCGAACGTTTTAATTACATTAAAAAACTTCGCGCATGTGTAAATTGCTTGAGTTTACAACATCACACCCATTCTTGTGGGTCGAAGTCGACATGTAAACAGTGCGGTTCGAAATTCCACCACTCTTTATTGCACTTCCCGGAGTCGAATGAGTCATTGACCTCAGGCGATAAGGCATCGAGTAGTGCAGGATCTACGGATCCGATACATAACGCGTCTTCCAGCTCGTCTTCGAACTCGGTTTCTAATAAACAAGTAGACAACACAGTAGCCCTTTGCAGCATGAGTGCCAGTAATAAAAACCCGCGAAATACAAATAACGTTTTGTTAGGTACCGCCCTCGCTGACGTCAAGTGCAGGGACGGATCGATTGCTCAACTTAGAATTTTGATTGATAATGGTTCCCAAAACCATTTTATAACCCGCCGCGCTTGTAAACGAGTAGGTATTCGCATCTTTAATGATTGTTCTGACAGGTCAGTGAACGGATTAGGCAACTGCACTCAGGCTATTTCCGGCATCGCTAACATTACTTTATATTCAAAATATGATGAAACCTTTAGCTTGCCGATACAACCGCTAGTTCTTAAGACGATTTCAAGTGACTTACCGAGCTGTCAGTTTGACATTTCGTCTTTGACCTACTTAGACAAGCTACCGCTTGCCGATCCTAACTTCCAGACTCCTGCCGACATAGATCTTTTGTTAGGCGCTGATACTTTCATGGAGATCTTGCGACCTGGAAGATTATTAGGACCGCCTGGAAAACCAGATGTACTGGAATCCGCCTTCGGTTATTTAGTTTTCGGGTCAATCGCCTCACTACCTTGTCACTATAACAGCCCACCGATTAGCCAGACATTTTTTTCATCTAGTGAGGAATCTATCGAGACTTTACTTACAAACTTTTTACAACTCGAGTCAATACCTAGCAAAACTCACATTTCTAAACCCGATCAAGAATGTGAGGAATTTTATGTGTCGAACACACACCGCGACAATGAATCCGGACGTTACGTCACCGCTTTGCCCTTTTCGCAACCAACTTCGTTGCTGGGCGATTCTATAACTATAGCTTCCCGCCGCTTTAATAGTCTACAACGTCGGTTTCAGACTAATACCGCTTTAAAAACGGAATATGATAACGTGATGAGAGACTATCTCGAACGTAACATCATTTCGCTCGCTCCCGCGTCGACAACTGATAAGGAATATTACGTCATACCGCATCATGCTGTTACACGACCGGACAAACCGGTGCGAATTGTTTTGAACGCGTCTCAAAAGTGCATCGATTCTGATATATCGTTAAACGATTGTTTACATTCTGGCGCAAATTTACAAGCTAATTTAACCGCGATTATTTTAAAGTTTCGACTATTTCCTGTTGCTCTGACCGCCGACATTAAACAAATGTTTTTAGCCATCGGAATTCGCGAAGAAGACCGCCGTTTTTTGAACATTCTTTATAAATTTGACGAAGACGCAAACGCACAATTGTATCATTTTAACCGCGTTTGCTTTGGTTTACGTTGTTCGCCTTACCTTGCCATGAGAACAGTAAAGCAATTAGCTCAAGATGAAACTGATTTACCACTCGCTTCGGAAATCGCTAGTAATAATTTGTACATGGATGATTTGGGGGTGTCCGTGGCCTCCGCCGAAGAGGGGACTCAGCTCGCCCTAGACTTGATTGAGCTATTCAAACGTGGCAACTTCGACTTAGTCAAATTCG
This sequence comes from Agrotis clavis, assembly GCA_954870645.1. Taxonomy (NCBI): domain Eukaryota; kingdom Metazoa; phylum Arthropoda; class Insecta; order Lepidoptera; family Noctuidae; genus Agrotis; species Agrotis clavis. The sequence goes on from CATPAA010000023.1 coordinate 197,392, forward strand.
TGAGTAACTCGTCGGAGGTGTTGAAATCGATTCCAATAAACAACCGCTTATCTTCAAATATTGAATTTGATAAAGAGGACAACCTGAAGTTGTTAGGCCTAATTTGGTCCCCGACTGAAGATGAGTTTTCGATCGCTATTAAATTTAACCCGCAGTCTAAATGTACCAAGCGACTTATGCTTTCCACGATCGCTAGGTTATGGGATATTAATGGGTTTTGTGCTCCCGTTATTTTACATGCAAAACTTTTGATAAAAGCCCTTTGGGCCGCGATACCGAAAATCGATTGGGATGATACACCACCACGTGACATCTGCATGGCGTGGAATCGTTTCCTCACTGAGCTTCCCGCTTTACAAAGCTTTAAAATACCGCGATTTCTCGGTGTTGTGCCCGAATCCCGCGTTATTCTGATTGGGTTCGCAGACGCATCCGAGAAAGCGATGGGCGCTGCCGTGTACCTCTGCATACATCCCGCTTCTGGACCAAACGAGGTCAACTTGATTGGTGCCAAAAGCAAGGTAGCTCCCCTGCGTAATATAACTTTAGCTCGCCTGGAGCTTTCCGCACTTTTATTGTTATCGAAACTGTTTCGATTTGTAATCGATATTATTTCTTCCCGCTGTCACATAGACGAAATATTCGCTTTTACTGATTCGACCGTGGCCCTCCATTGGGTTCACGCGTCTCCGCATCGCTTCGATACTTTCGTTGCGAACCGCATCGCTCAAATTCAAGAAAATCTTAATTCTAAACACTTTTATCATTGTGAAAGCGCTCAGAACCCCAGCGACTGTATAAGTCGTGGGCTCACTCCCGCTCAATTGATAGACCATCCACTATGGCTCCACGGCCCCACGTGGGCTCGTGACCCAGTGCACACTTGGCCAATCAGCCGATTCACCTTTGACCCCGCGCAGGACGAAAAGCTTTTAGAGCTCAAAAAACAATCAAATGTTTTTATCACTACTGATGTGCCGGAACCTTTCCTCTGCACAATATCTAAACGCGTATCTTCTTGGTCTAAATTTCTTCGCATTATAGTATATATCTACCGTTTTTTGGGAAAGCTCCCGCGTTCCGATAGAATGATGCTTTCACATCTAGATTTTGCGGAGACTGCCGTTATAAAGGCACTCCAACAACAATATTTCGCAAGCGACATCAACGCGCTTTATAAAGGCCACAAGGTATCTAAGTCGCTTCTCCCGCTATCTCCTTTCCTGGAAAATGACATTCTTCGCGTTGGTGGCCGGTTAGAAAAATCTTCGCTAGAGTTCAATAGCAAGCACCCAATTTTGCTTCCCAAAAGGGACCATATTGTGAACTTGATAATTGATTACTACCATCGAAAATACCTACACGCCGGTCCACAATTATTACTTTCGCTGTTACGTCAAAGGTTTTGGATTATCTCTGGACGCAGCACGGTGAAACAACGCTTCCGCTTATGTAACCGCTGCTTCAAGACTAATCCTCGCACAGAAACGCCCTATATGGCAGCTCTTCCCGAACCTCGTGTCAATGAAGCTAAGCCTTTTTTCTATTGCGGAGTGGATTATGCGGGTCCAATTAATTGTCTACTAAGTAGGTATCGTGGTGCTCGTAAGGAAAAGGCATACATTATGTCTTTTTACCTGCCTTGTTACTCGAGCTTGTCATATCGAGGTTGCAGTTGGGTTGGATTCGATGTCCTTTATTCGCGCCTTAAGACGCTTCATATCCCGTCGTGGCAAAATTGTTTCCTTATTTTCCGATAATGGAACTAATTTTATTGGAGCGAAAGCTCAGCTCGATGAGTTAAATGGATTTCTTAAAGCTAGAGCCTTCCGTGATTCCTTTGAACAGGAAACATTGTATCAAGGTATAAGCTGGCACCTGAACCCGCCTACCGCTAGCCACTTCGGTGGTTGCTGGGAAAGTCAAATCCGCGTCGTAAAAAATCATCTCCGCCGCACTATAGGCGACGTTCTACTCACCTACGAGGAGCTACTTACTGTCCTCACACAGGTTGAGGCCATGATCAATTCTAGACCGCTAACCGTGCTTAGTTCGGACCCCGCAGAGCCCGAAGCTCTAACCCCCGCGCATTTTTTGACCTTTGGTCCGCTAGACTCCTTTCATTCCGACCCGCGCTTAGATTCGGTAGACTTGATCCGCAACAAACGTTTACTCGATGCCATAGTTCAGAGATATTGGAATAGGTGGAGGCGTGAGTATCTAAACACTTTACAATCTCGTGTTAAGTGGAACACCAAATCTAATCCGGTAACCAAAGGTACTATAGTTCTTATAAAAACCGAAAACTCGCCGCCTTTACAATGGCCCATAGGTGTTATCGATGACGTCAAACCTTCCTCAGATGGAGTAGTAAGAGTAGCTACCGTACGCACACGAAATGGCACCTATCTTCGACCTGTGGTAAAACTCTGCGTTTTACCCTCTCAATAATAGTTAAATTCATAGTTATTACATAAGCCATTTAGGCTCCCCTTAGTTATATGTCTTAGTTTAATCATTATATTTACCGTTTTCTTATAAAGGTCATCCATTTAAGTTAACTGGATGTGCTTTCCACTTTATCCCGCTCTCGCTTCACTATAACTCTCCCTGACTCTTTGGTTCAGGACTTCTTCAAACTCCTGAAGGCCGGGGGGATGGTTCTTTTTTTTTGTAAATTGGTATATGTGTGTATCGATGTACGCTGGACGCGCTGGCGACCGCTCCTGTGGCGCTGCGCGCGCGACCTCAACGTGCCCTTGAATGGGCCGCAGCTTCAGTTCTTCGCCGCACATGAAGGACAATAGACGCACGTCCTTCAGCTTCATAATTATTCGCGAATCATCTCTTGATTATAACGTGTGCGCACCCAATAAGAATAAGAGACAGACCTCGTACGAACATTAAGTGTTTGTGTGATTTGGTGATACCTGGACCACGGAAAATTGTGACCCGCCTTCCCGAGGTCGCACCAGCTTGTGGGAGCCGCTGAAGGCGTTACGTTGGTATGTACAGCCATTTGCATGAAACTGAATTATTCCTCCTGGCTTCCTACTTTGTCAACCCTTCGCTCTCAGCAGAAATTTTGAGAATCTATCAGATCCAGTATCCGCGTGGTGAAAAATAATTTAGTTAGATTTTCTTTTGAATTTTTTTTATAGAATTATTTCCACCAACTATTATAAATTTTGAAAAAAAGAAAACCTATAAACCTAGTTTTTTACTGTGTCAGTAGCATTCTAAAAAATCATTGAGATAGGATAACATTTAGGGGCAGAAAAACGTTTTCTCTTTTAGTATGGACGAGCGGTCGGTAGACAATAGTCTTAATACATTATAATAACTTTGTTTTTCAGGCTTCCCGGACTGCCCACAGCCGATGAACAAGTCTAGCTCTTGTGGACATGCCTTGCTGTAGGTTATGTTGGCTGCTATCCACAACATCAACATAGTCATGTTCATTTGAGCTTCTTGGTGAACCTCTTCATCTGTCAGTTCTGGCACTGAAAATTTAGCCCGAATGTAAAATTATATTTTTTAGTTTAAGAACAAATTGTTGTTGGCTACACCTAGTATAGGTGTAGCCAACAACAATTACAAACAACAATTAGCGTAACAATTTGTATACAACAACAATATGTATTTGATTTTATTTTATTAAATAATGTAATTGAAAAGGAAACTTTTATTTAACCATTATTTATATTTCATCATGAATCATTCCCAAGAATCCTCTGCCTTGAATCTTGCGGGCAGCCGGGCGGTGGCGGCGCGGGAGCAGGGCAGGTATCGCAGACCCGTTCTCTCTTCTTATGGTATTCCTCTCCTCCAATGTGCTTGGGAAAACAATGTATTTATTTCTTATTTGAGGAGAATTTAAAGCATTGTTTATTTCATGCAATACTGATGACACCGTTTGATGTGCATCTGGACTGAGAGCCCGTTTTTTTTTTATTGTTGGATCAACTTGAAACTTACAGGGGTTTTAGTTAAAAATAGTAAAAATTCCATGCCGCAAAGCATAAATTTCTTAAACGTGAAACAAAGCTGTTATAGGCAAATATCGATGGCCCTCAGTTCAGACGCTCGCTAAAAACGGCTTAACATAAATCTCAGAAAGTACTACCTCTGTGATAATAATTTTTATTTCAAATTTTAGTAAAGAATTTCTTAAAGATTTTAAGAAATTTTCAAATTCCTAGAATATAGCACTACTGATTTATATCAGTTTTACTTAGGGCTCTCAGTTCAGACGTTTATGAACTGAGAGCCCCACTGAAACATAGCTTTAAATGAAGAAATACATACATTTGCTTCTTTTACCATATAGTTAAACACCCCAATGAATTTCTTAAAAAGAAATAACGACATAGGAAGTAACGGTTGAAAGGTAAATTGCAATCGAATTTTCGGATAACGTCTGAACTGAGAGCCCTTATATTTTCGGTTTTATCGGCTATGTGCGGGCTCCGAGTTTGAAATAAATTAGCTGAATAGTTTTAAGAAATTTTTAAGTAAAACTTAACATGCGGCTTTTTCTTCTAAATGCTATACTTACCGAGAAAAACCATTTTTTAATTTTTCATTCGAACAAGTTTTGTAGGGTAACCATGATTAAAAAATCTCAAAAGTCTGTTTCAGACTTGTACTGATAAAAACCCACGGTGTCCTTCAATAGCCTTTTACGTTCTGGGTCCACGGTTACCCGATAAGACAGTCCCGCGACTCCGGCAGGGTTTGATTATTATTATTTACTAGCTGTGCCCGCGACTTCGTTCGCGTGGATGTCGGGACTTAACAATGTATTTTTTATCAAATTGACAAAGTTTCATACAAACTTTCATCCCCTATTTTATCCCCTTGGGGGTAGAATTGATCAAAATCCTTTCTTAGCGGATGCCTACGTCGTAACATCTACCTGCATGCCAAATATCAGCCCGATCCGTTCAGTGGCTTAGGCTGTGCGTTGATAGATCACTATGTCAGTCAGTCACCTTTGAGTTATATATATTTAGATTTCGGACCGGAGTAATATAATATGTACTTACATATATCTATGTTAGAAAGAAAGAAAGAAAGAAAAAGATTTATTTGACAACAGTTCATGTAGCACACATAATATTAAAAAGTACAGAAAATAATAAAGATAAACAAAGGAAATAAAAAAGGAAGCCAAAATACAAAGTACTGTGCTGTGTGCCTCACGGCTGTGCCAAAAAGGTCCATTTCAGCATTTATGCCAGACAGGGTAAAACTGTCTGACGCTGGTCTTCCAATGAACCTTTGGGGGTTTGTGTGTATGTTAGTAACATTACATAAAATTAATAATGTCAGATTAATAATAGTAGATTATTAACCAAGGGGATAAAGCAGTGTCTTCTGTCGCTGGTGACGATTTAAATCGCGAGCTTAACGAGGGACTCGAGGTTTACTCCCGAGCGAAGCGAGGGTGTTAAAAACTTAAATCACGAGCGAAGCGAGGGATTTAAGACGAGTCCTGAGTGTAGCGAGGGATTTAAGTTCACCCAAGACTAAGACAGCTTTATCACCGAGGAAAATACTCTACTTTTCGTACCATTTGCGAAAAAATTAACACAATAATAATATGAGATTAGCATTTATTAAACATTAACATTAACTTATTTATAAAAATAAATTAAAATAAACTTAACGTTTATGTATTTGAAGAAAACAAAAATGCGGCAAATTCCTCGACTAATATTTTTTTGTCGGAAAAGCAAAGGCATCAAGCTCATACGGCCTCTTCGGTTTTCGTAATTTTATTGAATAATCATAACTGCATAATAAAAACGTATTCCTTTTTCAAAAAGTTGTATAATGCTTTATATACAAACTCAATGTTGTAAAGACAGACTGATGTAGTTCAGTATCGGTAAGTATTCCAAATTTAAATCACATTCTCTCCCAAGAGGATGAATGAAATTCAGTACAACTTTCTTTCCCTGTTTTTAACAGATTAAAAATGACTATTGTTATGTACGCTTTTTGTGACTTAGAATGTCACTTTTTTGAGCAAGTGGTACGAAAAAGTAATAACATATTTTGATAGTTGATAACATTATAATATACTTACAAATAATAATCAAAATAGTAAAATCTTTGTTCGTTGATTTTGTCATTTACAAAATCCACGAGGTCAATTTCAGATAGCACAGCTCATTGGAGCCGCTGCTGTGTAACCGGGTCCAGTACCACAGGAATGGGCCCTCTAAGGGAGGCCCTGTCATATTGCTGACAGTTATTTGAAGCGCGCGTGAAACACGACGTGTCATCGACCCGGCCATGCATATGGTCCATGATCGTACATTGATCCCATTACTGCCTACCGGAGTCGCGGGACTGTCTTATTAGGTAACCGTAGCCCCGGAACATAAAGGGCTAATGAAAGATAACGTGGATTAAGTCAGTACAAGTCTGACAGTCTCTCCCGTCCCTCCCTGGGACTCATTTGATGATTATAACCAAGTAAAAAATATAAAGGGGTTATGACAAGAATAGGCTCGAATCATGTAGTAGAGTCGTAACATAATCTGAATACTCAATCGACCTTAACCGTAACTGAAGTTCGACTGTAATATTATTCTTGTCGTTGCATTGTCAGAAGATGATTAGGAAAACATATTTGTTGTAGTCTCGGTTTTAGTCTAAGACGTCACACATAATTTCATAAAGATTAAATTTCCGAACGCAACCCCACATGTGCTGCCATCTTTGAAACTAACTGACGTTTGAGATTTTTGAATCATGGTTACCCTACAAAACTTGTTCGCATGAAAAACTAAAAAATGGTTTTTCTCGTAAAGTACAGCATTTTAAAGAAAAAACCGTATGTTAAGATTTACTTAAAATTTTCTTAAAACTTATCAGCTAATTTATTTCAAACTCGGAGCCCGCACATAGCCGATAAAACCGAAAATATAAGGGCTCTCAGTTCAGACGTTATCCGAAAATTCGATTGCAATTTACCTTTCAACCGTTACTTCCTATGTCGTTATTTCTTTTTAAGAAATTCATTGGGGTGTTTAACTATGTGGTAAAAGAAGCAAATGTATGTATTTCTTCATTTAAAGCTATGTTTTAGTGGGGCTCTCAGTTCATAAACGTCTGGACTGAGAGCCCTAAGTAAAACTGCTATAAATCAGTAATGCTATATTCTAGGAATTCGAAAATTTCTTAAAATCTTTAAGAAATTCTTTACTAAAATTTAAAATAAAAATTATTATCACAGAGGTAGTACTTTCTGAGATTTATGTTAAGCCGTTTTTAGCGAGCGTCTGAACTGAGGGCCATCGATATTTGCCTATAACAGCTTTGTTTCACGTTTAAGAAATTTATGCTTTGCGGCATCGAATTTTTACTATTTTTAACTAAAACCCCTGTAAGTTTCAAGTTGATCCAACAATAAAAAAAAAACGGGCTCTCAGTCCAGATGCACATCACCGTTTGTTGTGCCACTGAATGACCAGCTACGTCTCCAACTAGTTTTTGATAAGACCCTGTGGCACAGAATGCCAGTACAATCAAAACCTTAAACAAATTACAACAATAATTGTACACCCTAATAGTAAACATTTAATAGTTGTAAAAATTGGATGTACTTAGGTATGCAGTTTCTCAAATCTTTTCTCACAAACAAAGACATCAGGTTAGGTTCATGAATAAATTAAACTAAAGAGACAAGAAGTTATTTATCTACCTTGTTCTCTATACGGTTAAATCCGTTGGCTTGACAGGCTCCTTGATCAGCGGGCTCAACTCTGCGCACAAATTGAGCACTAGGTAATTCTTTAGATAGCCTGTAGCGCCTAATGAACTCGGCATCGTCAAAGATACTGAAAGGGTCCAACGGCCGCGTATCCGAAGCCTCTTAAGTTTTTGTGCGTTATAGTGTGAGGCAGAATTTTCCTCCAAAAACTCAAACAACAGTAGATCATCACACATCTGTAAGAGAAAAACACATACGGTAAAAAGGCACATAAGTTATGTATTTCAGACTATCACAGCAAGATTAAAGTACACTTACTTTGGTTTTGATAGAAATTCACTAAAATAGCACCAAATAACCTTGTGTTCTTCAAGAATCCACCAAACGTTTCAGTTAATGTGTTAGAAAAATAGTAACAGTGACAGTTTGAGCGTTTCAGTTGAGCTGTTTTATGACAATTGAATGAATGAAACCAATACTTGCGATTCAGTTTGGCACAATCGCTGTCAGATGGCATGGCCTACTAGATTGTACGATAAGCTGTTGTCAGGGTACGAATTAGAACAGTTCAGTTTAGGTCATGAACTGGATCGCGTTAAGAGCTTGGAGTAAGGCCCCTGGACTGCTAACTTTTGCCTTTCGTTGCTTTCGTTTGATTAGAGCTACAAAATGCCGAAGAGATCGCAGCTACGTTGCTGTTTTGGCTGCAAAAAAGATGGTAAGTTTAATTAAATTTAGTTTATTCTAGAGGATGAATTCAAATCCGTCGCTCATGACCTACAGACTGAATAAACCAACTTTTTATATAAGTACAATATCTGGTTGACCGTGCTTCGCTCGGTTTTTAAAATGTGATGTATGTGTTGATATTTAGATTAAGTAGGTAGTAGGTTATAATTTGTTATTTATAATATTGTTCACCACCGCCGCGCCAGTCTGCAAATAAACGCTGTACCATCGAGACGTTGCCTTATTTCCTCAACAAGTACCTGCAGCTAACATATTTCTCAGTGGCGACGAGAAGTGAACATTTCGCGTGTGAAATAAAGTGTTACGATGACGATCGGAAAAATAGCCGAGTTTAACGTACACAAAGACGATTGGAAACTATATGTCGAACGGTTAGAACAATACTTCGTTGTGAACGACATACAGCAGGTTTTACATGTACCGACGCTAATAACCGTTATGGGAGCAGAGAGCTACGAGTTGCTTGTCAACCTGTGTACACCGAATAAACCAAAAACGAAGACGTTTGAACAGTTGTCGGAGATAATGAGTAAACATTTACAACCAAAACCAAGCGAACTCGCCGAGAGGTATAAGTTCAGGCATAGGACTCAGAAAGGGGGAGAAACCATAGCCGAGTACGTAGCGGTGCTTAAAAAGATGTCGAAGACCTGTGAGTTCGGAAGTTGGCTCGAGGAAAGTTTAAGGGATCAATTAGTGTGCGGAATAGCGAGCGAGAATATTAGGCAACGGTTATTTGCAGAGTCAGGACTGGATTTTGCCAAGGCGTATAAACTTGCCGCCAGCATGGAATCAGCAGAGAAGGATGCCGCTATAGTGGAAGGGCCTAAATCGTCAGCTGGAACAGACGAAGCGACGGTGACGTGTCAAGCGATGACGGCGACACGGCATGCAGCGAGAGGGGCGGAGCGCGGCGGGCAGCCGGGCGTCGAGCGGCGCGAGGCGCGCGAGCGACGAGATTTCCGGGAGCGGCGCGCGGGCCACGAGTCGGTGATGGCGGTGCCGGGTGAGCGGGCTCGGCCGGGGGAGCGGGCTCAGCCGGGGGAGCGAGCTCGGGCACAGCGGCTGTGTCGGGTGTGCGGCGGTAACCACAACGAATCGACGTGCAAGTTCGCAAGCTACGTATGTAGGGTTTGCAACCGGCAAGGGCACCTGCGACGTATGTGTCCCAATATGGTGAGACAGTATCAGGTAGACGTGCAAACCACGGGCAGTGACGGAGAGGCGGACAGTGACGAGGTAATTTTTGTTGATGTTTGTCGGTTGTCGATAACAAGTTGTAAGCCTATTTATATATCACTGAAAGTGCATAATAAAGACATTGCTATGGAATGTGACACTGGTAGTGCAGTGTCTTGTATTAGCCGAGAATGTTACAAAAAACTATTTAGCGATCTTACCCTACAACCTTGTAAATTAATTTTAAGATATTACACTGGTGAGACTGTAAAACCGTTAGGTATAATAAGACCTTTAGTTCAGTATAAGGATAGAAGTGAATTTTTAGAATTGCTTGTTATCGAAAAAGGAAAAACTATACTCTTAGGCCGACATTGGATAGCGGCATTAAAGATACAACTTCCAAATTTAAGTTATGATGTGCATAAAATATGTGAAAGTAATGATTGTGATGTATCCTATTTCAGTTCCAAATACTGTAACGTGTTCGCGGAGGGTCTCGGGCGCTTCACGGGCGGCGCAGTGAGCATACACGTGCGCCCGGGCGCGCGGCCTGTGTTCATGCGCGCGCGCCCGTTGGCGTACGCGCTGCGCGAGCCGGTGGAGCGCGCGCTGGAGCAGTTCGTGCGCGACGGAGTTCTCACCCCGGTGGAGCGTTCCGACTGGGCTACACCGATAGTTCCAGTGGTAAAGAAGGATGGTAGCATTCGTATCTGTGTCGATTATAAACTGACTTTGAACAAAGTGATAGAAATTGATCGTTATCCGCTGCCGAGGGTAGAAGACTTGTTATTTCGTCTCCGAGGGGGTGAATGCTACAGCAAAATCGATTTGTCTCAAGCATACGCGCAATTTGAACTCGATGACACAAAAAAATATACGGTTATAAATACCCACAAAGGGTTATATATGTACAACAGATTAGTATATGGTTTGGCGTCTAGCCCGGGCATCTTCCAAAGACGAATAGAACAATTATTTGCTGACATGCCGTGTGTAGGTGTTTTCCTAGACGATATAATTGTGACAGGTAGTACAAAGGCCGACCATGTAAGCAATTTACATAAAGTCTTCCAGCGTTTGCAAGACTCCGGACTTAGAGTGAAGAAGGAAAAATGCGTTTTCTTTTCAAAGTCTGTCTCTTATTTGGGTCACGTTATTAGTAAAGAGGGCGTGCACACGTGCCCGGAGAAAGTTAAGGCGGTGATGGAGACGCCGGCGCCTACCAATATCACCGAATTAAGAGCGTTTATAGGTCTAGTCATGTATTATGCGAAATTTATTAAAAACATTAGTACAGTTCTTGCTCCGTTATATAATCTCCTTAAGTCAGGCACTAAGTATAATTGGAATGAAGATTGTCAGATAGCGTTCGTAAGAGTAAAGCGTCTTTTAGCGGATGGAGAAGTACTAATTCATTATAATCCGGAGCTACCGCTGATTTTGACCACGGATGCGAGTAGCGTGGGTGTGGGCGCGGTAATATCGCATGTGACGGCGGACGGCGAGCGTCCAGTGGCGTATGCATCGCGGTCGCTCACACCAACGGAGCGAGCTTATGCGCAAATAGATAGGGAGGCACTCGGTATTATATGCGGTATTCGTAAGTTTCATCAATACCTTTACGGTCGTCACTTTACACTACGAACAGATCATAAACCTTTAACATATATTTTTGGCGATAAGACGGGTATTCCGGTGATGGCTGCTTCACGACTACAGCGGTGGGCAGTACTGCTATCGGGTTATAATTACAAGATAGAGTATATAACTTCGAGCAAGAATAGTGCAGATGCTTTATCACGCCTACCGTGTAAGAATAATTACTCTAGTAAGCCAAAAACAGAAAGTACGTATGTTAACTTTGTAGAAAATTTCTTACCCGTCACTAGCAGTGACATTAAGCAAGTCATATCCAAGGATAAGATACTGGGTAGGGTGATGTTATACTTACATTCTGGTTGGCCTTCAATTTGTCCTAGTAATGATGAGATTAAACCATTTTTTGCTAGAAGGAACGAACTTTATGTAGAATGTGGGTGCATAATGTGGGGCTATCGTATGGTAATACCACAGGCATTACAAGGGCAAATATTACAACAATTGCATAGCAGTCATATGGGTATTGTAAAAATGAAAAGTTTGGCTAGGAGTTATGTCTGGTGGCCGAACATCGATAAAGATATCGAGAACTTGGGTAAAAGCTGTGAGACATGCGCGGCGGAAGCAAGCGCGCCCCCGCGAGCTATTATCCAACCATGGCCGTATTATACCCAACCGTGGACTCGACTTCACATCGATTTTTTGGGCCCATATCGAGGTATGACATTTTTGGTATTGATAGATTCCTCATCAAAATGGTTAGAAATATTCGAAATGTCGCGAACTAACGCGTCTAATGTTATTAAAGTGTTGCGTTCGACATTTGCGAGGTTCGGTTTGCCAGAGCAGCTAGTATCAGATCAGGGACCACCTTTTACCAGTACAGAATTCAAAAAATGTCTCCAAGTAAATGGTATTAGGCAACATTTTTCACCCGCATACCATCCTTCCTCAAACGGAGCTGCAGAAAATGCAGTTAACATTTGCAAACGCACTATAAAAAAGGCAGTTAGAGATCACGTAGACACAGCTATACAAACATTTCTACTAGCATACAGAAACACAGCACACAGCACTACGGGTGAAACACCCGCTATGTTGTTGCAGAAACGAACACTGCGTTCCAGGTTGGATTTGTTACGGACAGAACGATCAGTAGGTGCCAGAGTGCAGAATGCGCAGCAGAGACAAATCGATTCATCAGGTGGGGTTTCACGATCTTTCAACGAGGGCGATTCTGTTTGGATGAGGGACTACAATTCCTCAGACAAATGGGTAAAAGGTTCGATTACAAACGTGGATAGTAATCGGCGGTATGTGATAGCAAGGGATAACGGCCAATTAATTAAAAGACACGTGGATCAGATACGGCGCAGATCTCGAGTATCGGTTGGTGGACCGAACACTGAAGAAGAGGGAACGATGGAGGGTGAGAGCTCCGTAACGCAGGCTGAGGACAATTTATTAGAGTCAGGGAAGAATGAGGATGACCGCAGTGATGAGAGTGTGAGGGAAGAAAAGAAGGTGAAACAAACGATGAAGTTGGAGGTATTGATATTGATCAACCATCCAATCAATCACCTGGTTTATCAGTGCAGCAGCAAGTAGATTACCCAAAGCGAACCCGAAAACCAGTTATCAGATTCCAGTGTACTTGAACAATAAAACTTAATGTATTGATAAACTATTGTAATTTAAGAAGGGAGGTGTGATGTATGTGTTGATATTTAGATTAAGTAGGTAGTAGGTTATAATTTGTTATTTATAATATTGTTCACCACCGCCGCGCCAGTCTGCAAATAAACGCTGTACCATCGAGACGTTGCCTTATTTCCTCAACAAGTACCTGCAGCTAACATATTTCTCAGTCTATATCTTGGGAACTGAGCTTTTCTCGAACCTGGGACCTTGATAAATCGATTCCTTGAGCCGAAAAACCCCTAATCTGTAACTGTCATGAAAATCCTTGGAGCCATTTCCAAGATCCTGATTATACAGGGTGAATATTTCAACTGGGCGTGGATGGCTATCTTTGAAACTATGAGGAATATCGAAAAACGTTGAAAGGAGTCTCGAGGCCGATTTTGACGAAAACTAAAACTGCATCGTTGGATTTTAGAAAATTCAATAATTCTAGCCAGGAATCGAACCCGCTGATTTTGGAAAAAAAATCACATCCTGTATTATTACACCATTCGATAGTGTTGCTAATAAGGATCAATTTCTGGGAAGTAACCATATACGGCAAACTTAAGGAAAATGTCTAATTATGAAAAAAACTGATCAATCTCAAGGCAATGACTGTATTCGAAACATAGGTTTATCGTTTCTTCTTGGAAATAATGATATTTTTGGTTCAATTCAATAATTGCGTATTTCTGAATAAAGTGCAGTTGTTGAGGCGTCAAATCCAGTGAAACATTGAAAACAACGAAATTTTGTAATTTCGAATAGATTTATGGCACAGTTGGAGTAAAGTGACATAGAAAAATAGCAGTTTTATAAAAATATGCTGTTTCCTTATGTTTGCCGTATATGGTTACTTCCCAGAAATTGATCCTTATTAGCAACACTATCGAATGGAGTGATAATACAGGGTGTGATTTTTTTTTCCAAAATCAGCGGGTTCGATTCCTGGCCAGGATTATTGAATTTTCTAAAATCTAACGATGCAGTTTAAGTTTTCGTCAAAATCGGCCTCGAGACTCCTTTCAACGTTTTTCAAAATTCCTCATAGTTTCCAAGATAGCCATCCACGCCCAGTTGAAAAATTCACCCTGTATATAAATAAATAAATATACAAGAATTGCTCGTTTAAAGATATTAGATAAATCTTGTCCTGATGATTTAGAAAAAAGAACAAGCAGAATAATAAAATGAAGCGCTTAGCACACATTCATCCATCCAACACATTTATCCATTTCTTAAATAAGGATTACGTACCTATTTTATTTTTTTTTTAATAAAAATCAATTGACATATTGGTAAATACAGTAGGTAACGACAAAACCTTTTCTTCTATCTATTGTTAATTTGTAACCGCTATTATGACTTTTATAATAACAAAATAAATTGAAAAGTTTTATGATCTAATATTATTTCATTGTATTTTCAGGCCCCCTGCACTTATTTCCGAATCCCAATTCTGTTTCAATTAATGCATTGGAAAGATTTTACAGTTGGAAAAGTATCCTTCCAAAACAGGTTCAAGGAAAAGGAAATTCCTATATTTATAACAGCGTAAGCAGTGGCGGATTAACGTATAAGCACTACAAGCACGTGCTTGGGGCCCCTGTTCTCCAGGGGCCTCCATCCTCTGCTGGCGTTTCATTTTTACCGACTTCAAAAAAAAGGAGGTTATCAATTCGACCCGTACCTATGTAATATTTCCAGAACTGCCCAGTTTTCGGATATGTTAGTCTAATCAGCGTCTGAACAAATGTGCAAAATTTCATAAGTAAGTATAAGGGCCCCCGCTACCATAAGCGCAAAGTGTGCAATGCACACGTGCCCAGAAAAAAATGAAAAAAAAAAACCAAAACTAATCTTTAAATGAAAGTTGAGAACTTAAAATTTTCGCGCTCGCTTCGCTCGCGCTTCAAATAAGGTTGACGTTCGCTTTTTATGGCTTCGTTTTTGATAGCTCATTTTTCAATAGCAAATGCTTCTAATGTTAGTTAATCTTGCCTTGCTCTACAAAAATTTAAATTTGTCTTCTATAAGATAAGAGAAAAAAATGTTTTAAGTTTTAAATTATACCTACTACAGTTTCTATTTTGATGAAACTTTTATTTTATACTTTCTACCTTCCCAATTTAAGCAATAGAGGGCCTACACAGGCTCTGTGCTTAGGGCCTCGGAAACTCTTAATCCGCCACTGAGCGTAAGGATATGTAACAGACATTTTAAGGAATGCTACTGTTTGCCAAGTAATAGGTTGACTGCAAATGCTATTCCTACTTTATTTTTAGGTAAATATTATTTAATCATAATCCATACATATCTATATATATAAATAAAATTGGAGTGTCTGTTTGTAATTTTGAAATAACCATTTTTTACTACATGCATACAAATATAATACGGTACATACACCAAAATAACATTTTTTTCAATTTTTGTCTGTCTGTTTGTAATGGGTAATCTCTGAAATTGCTGGGCTGGTTTTGACGGGACGTCTATTGGCAGGTAGCTGGTGTAATATTAGGCTACTTTTATTTTAGAAAAATTATTTTGTTTAAAATAAAATACATTGCTGAGCTCCGACATCCACGCGAACGAAGTCGCGGGCACAGCTAGTGTTAAATAACACTTTTTGGCACTTTCCGTGCCTCAGAAAGCACGTAAAGCCATCGGTCCCGCCCGGCTGTCATTTGTAGATCGGTTAAAATTTCCATTATGGACCATTGATTTATGGGAAGGTGAGGGTGGGGGGAGGGGAGGGGGGGAGGGGGCTGCCCCCCTGCAACATCCCCACATCTCGGAGCCCCATGGTTATGGAGATATCCATGCTTGAAGTTTTTAGGTTAGAATGAATTTTGAGGTTATGTTTTCGTAATGTTTTGGACATTATAAACCTGATTTATTGAAGAAGAGTCGGGGGGAGCCAGGTCGACGGAGCCCCGCTGCGCGGGGCTCCTACTTCTGGGTGGTTTATAAAAAAATAACCACGAAGGGGATGGCGGGGTCTATTCGCTCGCTTCGCTCGCTCACACGACCCCGCCATCCCCTTCTAACCTAACCTGTCCGAGTCGGGGTGCCCCAAGTCCCGAGCTCGCTTCGCTCGCTCTTGCACTCAATCAATAAAACAACAAAGTATTAACATTTTGACAAACGATGACTGACAGATAAAAAAAGACGCTCATAACAAAATGGCGTCGCTACACGTTTCGTTCCACTTAATGTAAACACTAAAATTCGTTAATTTGTGTGTAAAAAAGTTAGTGTAATTGCATATTATAACAAATTGTGCACACTTATTACACACCGAATTAGTATATCGCATATAAAAAAATTATATTTAAGTAAAACGTGACATAAATTAATTAGAATACACCTCGAAGTCGTCAAAGGAATGTGAAATGTCAACTTTGACATCAACCATGACAAAAATGGAGTGCTATTTTCCAATTTTTATGGAAACTTTAAACAAATTAATCTCGTAAACTGTGAACGTCCGAAACTTGAAAATTTGTAAAAAGCTTTCTATTTATGAGTACTATCCACAAAAAAAATATGAACTTCGAAATCAACGGTCCATAATGGATAGTTTATCCTGTAGATCTTTGACAGTTGTTACTGTTAGTCAGCTGTAAAGTCTGACAACCAGTCTTATCATGAGGTATCGTGTTGCCCACTTACTGGGTTATGGAGGTCCAATGGGTAGTCGCTTCATGTAAAATACTGATATTCAGCTGCATCTGGTTTGACTGGGAGCTGACACCAACATAGTTGGGAAAGGGCAAGGCAGGTGATGTTAAATAGAAGGCACAGCCATCCGGAATCAGCGCTACTTGCTATAGTGGTGGTTACAATAATAGCTGAGAGCAAAGTAAAGGGAGAATCGTTCTTTACCGATGCAATGACCAAAGCAAACATAGTTTGGGACGACACCTTACCTGAGAACAAAAGGAGGGAGATGTTGTTATCGTGATGTGTCTTTTATTTAACACATTACTTTGTTATTGATCACATTATATTCTTCAGAATCTCAAGTTTTGAGTTACAATAATATCATCATGATTTTCCAGATAAACAAGATGAGCCTTCGAAAGAACTGGCTGATCCCACAGAACCACTAGACCAGTCCAGTGAAAATCTTGAACAAGAAGACCATGGCCAGGGCCCTATTGTTCAGAAAGAATTTGGGTCACAGGGGCCTATTGTACAAGAATGTGGGTCACAGGGCCCTATTGTGCAAGGTGGGTCACGGGGCCATATTGTACAAGAAGAAGGTGGGTCACAGGACTGTATTGTACAGGAAGAATTTGGGTCACAGGGCCTTATTGTACAGGAAGAATGTGGGTCACAGGACTATATTGTACAGGAAGAATGTGGGACACAGGGCTATATTTTACAGGAAGAATTTGGATCACAGGACTATATTGTACAGGAAGAATTTGGGTCACAGGACTATATTGTACAGGAAGAATGTGGGTCACAGGACTATATTGTACAGGAAGAATGTGGGACACAGGGCTATATTTTACAGGAAGAATTTGGATCACAGGACTATATTGTACAGGAAGAATTTGGGTCACAGGGCTATATTGTACAGGAAGAATTTGGGTCACAGGACTATTTTGAACAAGAAGTTAGGTCAGACTCAGAGGATAATATTGTACTGCAGCCAACAAATTCTGAAGTTTATCATGTTGTTATCAACACATCAGAATCAGATTTTGTCCCTGATAATAATAACAGAAATACTCAAAAAGGTACTCTTACTTACTTAAAAAACTGATATGACCTATTATTTTAATAAATATTTATTAGGAGCTGATAGAGCAGCTAAAATGCAACATTTTGAACCCCCCATATGTATGGTAAAGAATCAGAAGTCTTCCAAATATTAATATTTTATTTAATACTCTTACATCACTAGTAATTTTGATTATTATGTTGAAATAAGTACTTTAAAATTATGTCCATAGCTTAATTGCAGTACCAACTAAACAGGGTGAATTTTTCAACTGGGCGTGGATGGCTATATCCGAAACTACAAGGAATATTGAAAAACGTTGAAATGACCCTCGAGGCCGATTTTGACGAAAACTAAAACTGCATCATTTGATTTTAGAGAAATCAATATTACTGGCCCTCCCTTTAGCATTTTTGGATATTTCTCGTAGTTTCGGATATAGCTATCCACAATCAGTTGAAAAGCTCACCCTGTATAATATCATAGTTGAATTGGTACCCATCCAATGTGTATTCTTATTATTCAGAATTAAAAATCCAATTTTGGGTTAATGTCAAAAAACCCTTAAAATACAAATATCTGAGATACTATAGAATTTCGGCCGTACAAAATGGGGGGTTCAAATTGTCTCATTTTTGCTATCGGCTCGGCTCCTAACCGATATAGGTACGTATAATTACCCTGTATTTAAAACGAAAATATTTGTTTTAGGTTCCCCAAAATGCTATCGACCACATCATTCAAAAAATAAAACAAGACAATTGGAGAACACATCTGAAAAGTATGACGACATGTTTACCCTTTACTCAAAGGAACAGGAAATGCGTTTTGAAGAACTACAATCATGTATGGAAGCAATCTGTAAGAAAAATGATGAATTACTAAAAAGAATTATTACACTTGAAAAAGACAGGAAAGCTGACAGGGCATTGATTAAAGAATTAGAGGAGAAAGTAGAAAAATTTGAAAGAAGAGATGTGGTTTTGAAATACAAAATATTGCTTCGCAACAAGATGAGCCCAAAGAGACGTTGTGTACAGTCAACAGCAAAAGTAGATGATCAAAATCATGAACTGTGTAGATGAATTAGTAGTACTTAAATGTTTGGTAAATTATAACCACATACTTTTGAATCACTTCGACGCCACACAGTTCTGACGCGAACTTCGTTTAATAATATTGAATTTCTGATTTTGATCATCTACTTTTGTTGTCGACTTTACCAAAGTTATGGAAGTAGGAAATATATTTAACATCGAAAATGATTGTTCAACAATAAAGGATATTTACCGGTTCCAATCAAAAGACTGAAAACCAGCTTTGGACTTTTCCTAGTCTAGAGACTTTACTCATGGCGCGATGCGACGCAATCCGACGCGATTCGAACGAATTCCAACTACAAGTGAAAATCAACCTTGCCACTAAGAAATAAAGATGCAATTCGATTGACATGACGCGACGTTGTCATGGCCATCGTGTTTTGTTTTTCATCTGCCCATAGATAGCAACGTGTTTTATGTCTTAAGTCATAGTGGTAAGGTTGATTTTCACTTGTAGTTGGAATTCGTTCGAATCGCGTCGTATCGCGCCATGAGTAAAGTCCCTAAGTCATAAACAATTCACCTGAAGGCCGAATACTATAGTATGTACCATTTAACATGGCAAAAGAGGTCATTCACTCCCTCCTACCAAGTTTTTCATCACTAAGCGATAATGACACTTATTGTCAGGGACCGGATTACCGTTATTTTTCTTATAACGTTACGAATTATCGTTATGGTAACGATAAAAATGTAACGATATTAATAACGATATCTGTAAGTCCGTTAACGTTACCTGATAACTAAAATGAGTATCGGTAAAAGTAACAATATATATACCGGTAATTTATACGCCTATCTCTTTCAAACGATGTTGGTAGGTGCGATGTAATTTAGTTACAAAATTGTAGGTCGCCGCCATCGGCCACCCCCATCGTCTTTCATCACCAAAGTTCGCAACTTAGTACTGTAGATACAAGTACAGACCAGTAAATAGGCAAGGAAGGATGAATAACAGACCGAACAGACCGACCATTTTCGACCTTATCGACATTTAAAATTTAGTTTGTTTTTCTCACATTCTCTTTAGCTAACATTGCTCCTTCATTAAAATCCGGTGTTGGCATAAATGTCAATAAGGACGAAAATCGCTTGAAGGTTGGAAAACATTTGCTTAACGATAGCAAGTCAAAAAAACAGGTGCAAGCGATTTTCGACCTTATCGAAATTTAAAATTTAGTTTGTTTTTCTCACATTCTCGTTTGTTAACATTGCTCCTTCATTAAAATCCGGTGTTAGCATAAATGTCAATAAGGACGAAAATCGCTTGAAGGTCGGAAAACATTTGCTAATCGATAGCAAGTCAAAAAAACAGGTGCAAGCGATTTTCGACCTTATCGACATTTAAAATTTAGTTTGTTTTTCTCACATTCTCTTTAGCTAACATTGCTCCTTCATTAAAATCCGGTGTTGGCATAAATGTCAATAAGGACGAAAATCGCTTGAAGGTCGGAAAACATTTGCTTAACGATAGCAAGTCAAAAAAACAGGTGCAAGCGATTTTCGACCTTATCGACATTTAAAATTTAGTTTGTTTTTCTCACATTCTCTTTAGCTAACATTGCTCCTTCATTAAAATCCGGTGTTGGCATAAATGTCAATAAGGACGAAAATCGCTTGAAGGTCGGAAAACATTTGCTTAACGATAGCAAGTCAAAAAAACAGGTGCAAGCGATTTTCGACCTTATCGACATTTAAAATTTAGTTTGTTTTTCTCACATTCTCTTTAGCTAACATTGCTCCTTCATTAAAATCCGGTGTTGGCATAAATGTCAATAAGGACGAAAATCGCTTGAAGGTCGGAAAACATTTGCTTAACGATAGCAAGTCAAAAAAACAGGTGCAAGCGATTTTCGACCTTATCGACATTTAAAATTTAGTTTGTTTTTCTCACATTCTCTTTAGCTAACATTGCTCCTTCATTAAAATCCGGTGTTGGCATAAATGTCAATAAGGACGAAAATCGCTTGAAGGTCGGAAAACATTTGCTTAACGATAGCAAGTCAAAAAAACAGGTGCAAGCGATTTTCGACCTTATCGACATTTAAAATTTAGTTTGTTTTTCTCACATTCTCTTTAGCTAACATTGCTCCTTCATTAAAATCCGGTGTTTTTTTTTTAGCGTGGTAAAATCATCAAATGAGTCCACCCCGGGCAGGGCGGGAGGGACTGTCAGACTTGTACTGACTAAAATCCACGGTGTCCTTCAATAGCCTTTTATGTTCCGGGGTCACGGTGAGGAAATAAAATCCCGCGACCCCGGCAGGCTTTGGCCCTCTGAGAGCCCGCCCCGTCATTTTGCTGACGCTCTTTGAGGCGCGCGTGGAACACGACGCGCCGTCGACCCGGGCATGGTCCATGGTCGGACAGCGAGTTTCCCTTTACTCGCTGTCCGCATGCCCGCGCCTACGGTGGCCGGAGATCGTCTGCCGACGTCCGACGCCGCAGGCGTCTAACACCGCGGTTGGGGCGGAGGGAGGACCCTGTCCTCTCTCTCTCGCGGCCCGCCTCCTCCTTCACGAGCATTACTGCTTCTCAGAAGGAGGAGACAGCTTCCCACTCCGTCTCACCCCGCAGCATGGCCGCAACCAATGCCGGGCGCGAGAGGTCTCAGCTTATCGCCGCCGTGAGGACACGTCGGTGCTCTGCCCAAGCGGGACAGTCTTGCACCGTATGCTCTACTGTGTCCTCCGGGCGATCTTCGCAGTGGTGACACCCGGGCCTTTCTTCCCTCCCTATGCGTCATCCGATAGGTCAGGACGCCGTGACGTCTCTCCAGCCACTCTTCAAAGAGGGGTCTTACCAGCCAGAAAAATCCGGTGTTTGCATAAATGTCAATAAGGACGAAAATCGCTTGAAGGTCGGAAAACATTTGCTAATCGATAGCAAGTCAAAAAAGCAGGTGCAAGCGATTTTCGACCTTATCGACATTTAAAATTTAGTTTGTTTTTCTCACATTCTCTTTAGCTAACATTGCTCCTTCATTAAAATCCGGTGTTAGCATAAATGTCAATAAGGACGAAAATCGCTTGAAGGTCGGAAAACATTTGCTTATCGATAGCAAGTCAAAAAAACAGGTGCAAGCGATTTTCGACCTTATCGACATTTAAAATTTAGTTTGTTTTTCTCACATTCTCTTTAGCTAACATTGCTCGTTCATTAAAATCCGGTGTTTGCATAAATGTCAATAAGGTCGAAAATCGCTTGAACTTTTTTTTGACTTGCTATCGTTGTTCCTTGACACATCTCAAGTTTTTATTCGTATTTTGGTTTAAAATAAAATGAATAACACTTTTTTACGAGTGTACATGCGACCCATGTGCGAAAAGCCGTAATCTTCACCCACAGCTCACGCACAATGGTCCACATGAAGGACTAAGTGCGGAAACCAAAACCCCTAACATAGAACATAGCCGTAATCTTCTTGGTTACGATACACGAAAAGCCGACGTGGTACGAACGAAAAGAGGCGCGGCGTGTCATCGGTTTGGCAACGTCGCACCAGAAATTGTTAGCTTTTAGTGAATTAACGTTATAAGTAACGATACTTAAATAGCGGTAAATCCTATAAATTAACGTTATGTTTAACGTTAATATTTAACGTAACATAACGTTTATGTTTTGGTAATTTTACCGGTATTTTTTCGGTAACGGTAACCGTCCCTGCTTATTGTTACCTAAAACTACTAATAAGCGATAGTTGCTTCTATCGCTACTGTATCGTGGTACCAGCCTGCTTGACAAACAGAGGTTGTGAATCTTGTGTTGCTCTAATTCAAAATTATTATTTTTTATTTCTAGAAATCAAATTGTGTGCTTATAAATTTACGCGTGACGTAAAAAATGTTCCACTGTGTGTGACGGATTTAATGGATGTAGTGATAGGTAACGGCCCTTTTCTCGTCATATGTATTTTCGTCCGCGCGCGGATCATAGTACATTTTCAAAGTCGATTGTATGTTTGTTCACGATTATCTCGCGTTTGCCTGAACCGATTTTCATGCGGTTCACGGAAAAATGTTTATTACAGTCTAGGGAAGGTTTTAATATACAATAATAATGGATGTCTTGTGACGTTGCCCGCATAGATCCGTTTTTGTTGCTCGCTTGGATATAAATTTCTAAAGTTGCCGATTATACGAAGATTTTTGTTGAATGTCTGAACTAAAAAGGGTAAAATAAAAACTTTTTGAAAAAAGTACCGACTTCAAAAACAAATGCAAAAAAGTGTAAAATAACTTTTCTTTCGGAAGTCGGTGGCAATAGTCAATGACATAAAAAAAAGCCACCGACTTCCGAAAGAAAAGATATTTTACACTTTTTTGTATTTGTTTTTGAAGTCGGTACTTTAAAAAAAAAAGTTTTATTAATACTAAGGGTACAACGGCGGTCTTATCGCTAATAGCGATATCTTCCAGACAATTATGATGGACTTGAAGAATCTTAAAAAATTGAGGGTAGACAGTGATGCACATCAAATAATAGATAACCGATAATATAAATACAATACACACAAACATTAATAATAAAATAAAATACACATACATACATAAATATAAATATGTATTATTAGAGAGAAAGGAAATGATTTAAGACTAAGCTTTTAAAAGAAACCAGTGACTTGGCTTGTCTTACTGATACAAGCAATGCATTCCACAAACGACAGCCTGGACTGTGAAAGAATCATCATAAAAAAATGTGGAATGCGCGGCATCAAAAGAATCAAATGTATATAGGTAATTATGTGTATACAACGTGTAACGTTAATAGCGCAAAACCTCTCGTGGAGTAACTCAGCCCATGTTGTTACTGAACAATGTTTGTTCAAAAACTTTCGGAAAAAAAAAAAAAAAAAAAGACGCGTGGCACTCGGGGACTGCCGCGGTAAAGCTATTGCATAGCATTTTGTATCAACTTATGCAATTATAATTTTATTTATTTATTTTATTCATGCACTATTGCTTTTTCTTTGATATTAATTCAAGTTACATTAAAAAAAAAAAAAAATTATTATTTTTATTATTATGGTTTTATTATTTTATTATTATTATTATATTAATAAATCAATAATTAATTATTTTTTATAATTAATAATTAATTTAATAAATTAATAATTTCATTAAATTAATAATTAAATTAAATTAAATGAGCGTGAGGTTTTTTCGTTACGGAATTTCTGGATTTGATGATTGATTTGATGATGATTTGATGATTTTATTGATTTGATGATGATTTGATGATTTTATTCATGCACTATTGCTTTTTCTTTGATATTAATTCAAGTTACATTAAAAAAAAAAAAAAAAATATTATTATTTTTATTATTATGGTTTTATTATTTTATTATTATTATTATATTAATAAATCAATAATTAATTATTATTATTATTATTTTTTTTTTTTTTCTCTTTATTTAAGGGGACTCGGTCAACAATGACGATGTTGCCCCGTAATTCTAATTATAGTATAACTCCTATGGCTTAATAACATAAATCTTATCTCCTCTAAAATCTTATCAATATTACAACAATGGAGTGGAAGCAAGGCCCAGCTATTGTTGGGTGGTGCTTACGCTCCGTAAATGGCACATGTATAATGCACACAGCTTTCTGGCCCCTTCGGAAAAAGGGAAGGCCAAGAAGCTGCTACACAACCCTATGTTGTACTGCGAATCCCCGAGTGTTTGTCGCCGCTGACCCTCATTCCGGGCACATTCGAGCAAAACATGGTGAACATCCTCGATCATGTTACACTCCGTGCAATTAGGTGAGTCTGTTTTACCCATTAAATGTGCAAATTTATTTGATGGAATGTGCCCGGACCGAAGTCTAAGCAGTGTCACAATATATTGTCTATGGGCTTCCATCTCCTGGAACCATGGGCAACGAAGAGTTCCAGCCTGTATAGTCCTGTACCATATGCCTTTGGTGAGCGACCTCTCATCAAAATATTCCTGCCACAGGTCTATACAAATCTTTTTGACTACCTGAATCTGATCTGTGTGTAGCGGTAAACAAGTGTATGTGATCCCTTCCGATAAAGCTGATTTTGCTGCCTGATCCGCTTTTTCATTGCCCATGATGCCAATATGAGATGGAATCCACTGTAGAATTATAGATTTATTAGTCATACGCAGCTCTAAAATGGTTTGGAGGATAACAAGGGCTATCGGGGAACCTCGAGAATTCGAGGGAAGCCGAGCCAGATGCAATAAAGCACTTTTAGAGTCAGTTAAAACCACAATATGTTGAGTTTCAAGAGTTAGCGCGTAAGACAGGGCTTCGGAAATAGCTATCAGTTCTAAGTACATTATAGAAATATTAACCTCAATTTTAAATTTGAACGTAGTATTTGACTGAGGGTCGAATACAGCCGCTCCCGCATATTGCGCCTCTTTAGATCCGTCTGTATATAGTTGATAGAACGAACCGTAATTATCATTCAAGTATTTGGCACATTTTTGTTTTAAATCTAATATATCCATTGCTCTCTTTGGAATACGTACATTCGGGATATCGTAAGAGATGTTCTTTGATAGATCAATACTGGACAGCCATATATCCAACGAGAATACACCCAGTATGGAACTAGAATAAATAGGTAAATCTTGGATTTGTCTATGCGTGTCTACTAATAATGGAATCTTTTTATTTCTCCAGTATTGACCCTCACACAGGTTTGACAATTCATCAATAATTTTTATAGTAACATTATTCTTTACCGACCTAGATTTTAGCCAAAATTTTCCCGCTAGATATCTTCTTCGAATTGGTAGCGGCTGTAAGCACAGTTCGTTCTCCATGACGTGAATTGGGGTGCTCCTAATGAAACCCCCAATCACCCTCATACATAAATTTTGGATTCCGTCAAGTTTATTCAATTGACTTTTAGCGTAATTACCAAATAAAAAACTACAATAATCAAATCTACTTCGTATCATTGAAATATACAGACGTCTCAAATGTTTCGGGTGGACACCCCATTTGGATCCAGCAAGCACTTTAAATATGTTTAATAATCTTGAGCACTTTTCCCGTAATTCGTTAATATGCCTTTTCCACTTCAAAGATCTGTCTAGCCACATACCTAGATATTTTACAATATCCACCTGTTGTATGTTATGGTTGTTAATATTTACCGAAACTATTTTCCTATTTCTACCCCTACTAAATAAAATTATTTTTGTTTTATTGCATGAGATCTGTAATCCTACTTCTTCTATCAAACACTGAAATAATTTCAAAGAATTTTGGATATCGGTAACGGAGTCAGAAATTTGTTTTCTAGCTGTATATAATACGAAGTCGTCTGCATATTGAGACACAAACACATCAACTATATTGTGACAAATCCTTGAAGTGGCTGCATTAAATAACAGTGGGGATAGCGGATCGCCCTGTGCAATTCCTGTACCAGTGGTCCTTACTCCTGTGCTACCATCACTAGTTTGAACTGATAGATGTCTGTCATGTAAGAATTCCCATAAATATCTGCACAACACCGCTCCCACTCCCAACCCATCTAACATCTTTAACAGGGCTGCTAAGTTTATATTGTTATAAGCGTTGTCAATGTCAACAAAACATCCCAAAGTACTAATGCCCTTCGAGAACCCTTCCTGAATGCGTGATACCAATCTAGTCAAGTTATCAGCACAAGACCGTGTTCTTCTAAATCCGGTTGTTTCATGTGAGAAACAGTTATTTCTTTCAAGAAACCATTCAAGTCTACGGTTTATGATTGTGTGTAGGACTTTACAAAGACATGACAATAAAGCAATTGGTCTGATACCTGATACAGAGCTAGCATCCCGACCTGGTTTTGGTATGGGCACTATTTTTACCTCTCTCCACTGATTCGGGACAAAGCCCGAAGATAGAAATCTATTGTAAAGTGAAACTAAAACTATTTTTCCTACTTCTGGTAAGTGCCTGATCATGGAATAGGACATATTATCTCCACCGGGAGCGGTATCAGTCTTCTTAATACAGTTATTAAGCTCTTGGATCGAAATTGGGCTGCTCAGTTGTTCATTTTCTGATATAAAATTAGGTAAAGGGGGGCTCACGTAATCTGGTGTTAAGCTATGTAATAGATGTTTCGTTTGTTCCTGATCCACGTTACTTCTTGCTGTCTTATAGCCTTTGAGCCACTTCATTCGTCTATACACTTCAGCTGCTGACATTGTGTTATCTATGCTGTCACAGAATTTTTTAAACGAACTGAATTTGCTATTCCGAATCAATCTTTGGGCATCACTAGTTCTTCTTTGGATTTTGTCTAAATTTTGTGGCGTAGGGTTTTTCCTGAATTCGGCTAAGGCCAGGCGTCGCTCCGCAACTATGCGTGATAAGTCCTGTCCCCAATATGGTTTAGGTTTAAACATCTGTTGTCGAATTGGGTTATCACAAATTTTTATTTTAGGTATGCTTTGATCCGCTGCAGTGTTGATGGCTTCAATAAAATTATCGTATGCTTTTTGGTTATCTAAGTGTATGTCTAAATCTTTTAATTTTTCATTAATAATCTGTCTATATTTTGTCCAATCTGCCTTTTTATAATTTCTTTTAAATTTGTACGTATTTATATTATTAATTTCTGTTTTAATTTTAAGAATTAGGTGATCGCTCCCTAAGTTCTCATTCATAACTTGCCAAATAAACTTCATTGCCAAATCCAGGGATGCTACGGTCAAATCAGGCGAGGTACTTTGTAGTACACCATTAACCAGTTTAACACGTGTGGAAGTGCCATCATTAAGAGTAATGTAATTGTTTTCGAAAATGGAGTCGAACAGCTGCATTCCCCTTGCGTCCGTCTTAGATGACCAGTTTGTATGGTGTCCATTGAAGTCTCCGGCTATTAGTGTTCTTTCATGCTTTAGAGAAAAGATTTGGTCCCAGTCTCTTTTACTAGAGTATGTTGAAGGAGGACAATAAATGGTAATCACGTTTTCTAGATGTTCGCAATTAGATATCTTTACATGTAATAGCTGTATACCTGGATTGCTAATATTGGTGTTACAGCGACTTGCTCTTAGGGACCAATGAGTTAATATTGCAACGCCGCCATATCCATCATAACGGTCTTCTCTGAATAAATTATAACCACTTATACGAAAATTACTTTCAGGATCAAACCACGTTTCATTTATTATTGCAATATGCACTTTCTCTTGATTTAATAACGCTTCGAACTCAATAGCTTTAGGCCGAAGGCTTTGAGCATTCCATTGCAAGATATTGATTATTGAGGGTCTGTTAATCCGTTGATCCATTGTTTAAAGTTAATAAGAATTGGCACTTCTAAAATGTATTTCATGATAATAGATTTGATCCATTCAAATAGTATACCTGCACAGCTCTTTATTTTATTCTCCCACGATAACTGTGTATCCAACATTCTTTTTTTTAATTGGCGCCATATCCCTCCAATATTTGATCTTCTACTCTTAGAACGGTTCCCTATAAAATTGTCTTCTGAATTTTTACTTTCGTTGTCGCTGTCTAACTCTTGAGAACAATCTATTGCTATATCTTCCGAACTATGTTGTTGATGGGGGGGAAGGGGGGTGCTGCTTCTTCCTTTAACTTTCTTCTTCTTCTTTGAGTTTTTGTTACCTTGATTACCTCTTACTATATCTGCATAGGTATTCTTACTTTCAGAGGAGCGAGCTAAGGTATGATCTTCAATTGACTTCTGCTTCTCTTCACTTGATAGAATATATTGATTCTCTTCTCTATAAGCAGGTTTTGCTGTAGGGTGCTCTGGCGGGACATATATGGTAAGGGCCCGCTTATAAGTACAATTGAATTCTGCCATCAGATCTCTGATCTTTTTCTCTTTAATATATACCGGACACTTCCTTGCTAGAGTCATGTGGGGGCCAGAACAATTATTACACTTGTAATCCACCGTATCGCAATTAGGATGGTTCTTGCTACATTTTGGACATATCACCTTATTGGATGGGCATAATTTAATTGTGTGTCCAAATCGCCAGCACCGCGCACATTGCGTTACTGGATATATATAGGGGGTAACTTCTGCTCTTGTGTTAAATATATTTATGTAGGTGGGCAACGACGACCCCATAAAACATATACGAACTGCCTCTGATGGCTCCCATCGAGCATCTAAACTACTTCTGCGTTTTAACCTTTTCACTCCTATTATCTGAATATTACTCTCCAAACCTTCCACTATTTCTTCTTCAGTTAAATCCAGGTCAATATATTTCACTACGCCGTAAGACTGAACTGTTTCCAAAGTTCTTTGACATTTATAGCCCTCATTCTTAAAAAATTGGGAGTTAATCAATTGATCACAACTATCCTCATTATTAAATATAATCAGTACTTTGTGAGGGTTAACGTATTTTATTCGTGTGATACCTCCTATGTTCTCAGATTTAAAAATCTTTGCCAATTTAAATTGCTTCGGGAGTACACTTGTCGATGAAACGCAAACTTCGATTCTGTCCTCTGCTATTCTGATTGTATCATGTATCTCACTCCCTCTAGCATATCTTTTACCTCTTCTGTTGACTGTTGTCCAAATCTCGTCCTGACTTATTTCTCGGTTCCTCTTGTTATTAGTAGATCCATCTGTTGTCAAATGTTGTTGAGACACAACACCCGACATGTCTACCACGTGATCATCTCCCACTTGATTTAATTCTTCCATACTGCTTGTCATCTCACTGTTTTCTCTCGTCGTTCTGCTCACATTATCACAATCGTTAAAAGCTGTACTATCTATCTCATTGCTAGCCATTCTTAAATAACATCGTAATGAGTTTCTTATGTACAAACAATAACACTCGAGTCGTGGTTGAGTGATTCAAACCGGTTTGGCGTTGTGCGAACAGCGCGTTCAACGAGACGTACTTATACTTATTTATTAAAATATCTTCGATAACAGTGCGCGCGCGCTCGCGTCGTGACACCGACTTGTCAACTGAATTATTTTTTTTATAATTAATAATTAATTTAATAAATTAATAATTTCATTAAATTAATAATTAAATTAAATTAAATGAGCGTGAGGTTTTTTCGTTACGGAATTTCTGGATTCGGTCCCCGCGCTCAAGGCCCGCGATAGAAGCTATGCAATAGCTTAAAATGATTTTTCATACTGATGGGCTCGATCATTTTCTCATTTTTAATGAAAAATCTTTGTTTTATTATTTTTTTTTCCAAAAGTTGTCCGTAATTGCCGATTTATCAAAATCATCAACTTTTTGGAGAACGTTTGGTCTATTCCTTTTACCTTCAGGTTGCGTTATTTTATGAGTATTTCTGTATTCACGTAATACCCGATATATCGATCTCTCACTCACCCCACATATTTCTGACGTACGTTTGACAAGATCATGGTTAGTTAAATATTTATCCTCGGGCTTTGTGTTTTGGACATATTTAAAAATATTAATAATCATAAGACGTTCTCCGCTGGTGAGAATCGTCTTCTGTCTTTTTGCTGGCGGCGATGTGAACGGTATCGATTCCGAACCTTCTTGAGGTTGGAATATGTTTGGACGACGACGGCGTTTACTGGTTTCACCAGTAGATGTTCCAGCTTCTGGTTACATGCTTCTTTACAAGCAACAAATGAAGTAACAATAACAACACAGAACACAAAAACAAAACTGTAACAAACTCAAAAACGATAACATTAAAAGCAAAGAAATTATAGCACAGACCCAAAGAGATTTAAAAGAACCTATAGAGCGGGCATTGGGAAAATTGTCATACAAAATTATTGATGCCGTGTGTCAGTAGCACAATCTAGCGTTGCATAGCAACGCGACTACTATACCGAGCGACTTTTTACCTAGTGGTAAAAAGTTTTGGATCACAACTTTCTTCGTGATGTCCCGTCTATTGCTCGTATTTAGTTTAATGTCTTTGCACAGACCGAACGCAAGCGAACTTCCACACGGAATGTCAAATATAAATGGCGGCTGCTGCCGGGGGTGCTGCACCCCTGACGCGATGACCTCGTAAAACAAAAACGACATAAGATCAAAATTAGCATTTTCTGTGATGAAATAGTTTTTGTAATTTATTTTAGGAAAAATAAGGTGTTTTTACCATCCTGATATCAAAAGAATATTAATACACTTATATCCATACAATATGCACTAACTTTATATTTACTCAGTATTGTATTATAGGTTAATGCAAAATTATATGATGCATAATAATATATTTACTTTTTTTAAATTGTCTCAGTGTGATAAACTTGTGTAAAAACGAAAAAACAATATTTAAAAAGAAATATTTCGTAGGGTACGTTTGCTAGATTTTCTATTATTTTGGGTTGTGCATTGTGTTGTTTTTGTGGTAATTTTTTATGTATTATGAGACTCAAGCGATGTCAGTTTTGCGACAGTTTGCGACAGATTTGTACGGGTGAAGAGGAAGTATCGCTAATATTGAGATATCGGGATGAAAGTCGGAGCAATGACCGCTTTTGCCGTGTTAAATGGCACATACTATAGTCAAAACTGCTAGTAGAGCGTCGATTATCCGAACGTCGGTTAACCGAACGACCGCTTATCCGAACTGCTAGCTCTCACTATGCGCTTACAATCTTCCTTCATAATGTGCACAGCAAAGTAGTGCAACTCACTTCTTGGGTCGTAAAAAAAGTAATAGTGAACAGGGTTCTTCTGGGTAAGCTCGGTTCATTGTAGGCTTTTTCTCTGTCCCCTTTAACCTGGACTAGAGTCAAGAGCAAACCCATCTCAAACAAAAAACATACTTATGGTAGTTCGATTATCCGAAAAAACCGGTTTTCCGAACACCCATGTTGTCCCCCAATTAGTTCGGATAATCGACGCTCTACTGTACATAGGAGCAGTGCCGTAAATGGGGTATGCCATATTGCCAACAGTGTCCAGGCACATGGCGTAGACACTATGAGGGGTGCAGAAATGGCCAGAACAGTATCAGAATTGGCCAGGCCAGGGGTTAGCAGATAGAGAAGCTCGCACTGGCCGCATAAAATCGCTTACTGTATGCACTTGTTTATTTTGTGCGTGTTTGTAAAACACAGTACCTACCTAATAGAATTGTTTCAATAAAACTCTATGTACCGTTGTACCTTAGATGTATTAAAACGCATTTGTTGTTGCATTGTACGACAAACTAAATGCCAAATCGCGAGTCCCAAAAAGCGCAGGGAGAAACATTGTACAATATGTAATTTTGATAAATTAAAGATATTTTAACATATGTATTTACTTTTTTTATCGTGATAAAATCTTCAAATGAGCCCTCCCACCCAAGGCAGGACGGGAGGGACTGTCAGACTTTGTACTGATTAAAATTTATAGTGATCCCTCAATAGCCCTTTACGTTCCAGAATCACGGTGACCTGATGAGACAGTACCGCGACCAACATACTTAGCTGCCTTTTGTATTACATAATATTATTATATTACCTAGATCCTGTTTCTGACACAGCTTTTGTCATTGTTAGCATTATCTAGTGGAGTTTGTGGAAACCTGTGCAAACTATTTATTATTTATACGAGTATAACTTCCCCCCAAGCATTTTTTTTTGCCGGATTTTTCAAAAAAATTCGATGAGATTTTTTTTCGTAAAAACGACTTGGGGCACCCCGACACGGACAGGTTAGGTTAGAAGGGGATGGCGGGGTCTGAAAGACTCCGCCATCCGCCCATCCCCTTCGTGGTCATTTATTTTTAAAGCACCCAGAAGTAGTCGACGGAGCACCGCTACGCGGTGCTCCGTCGACTTTTGTATGATATTACACATACCTACCGTGACAGGGTTATTAATTGTAGCTAAATATACCGTAACTTTAAAAAATCATAAAAAAACGGTTGCTTTCTGGCAAGGGGGGATTATGGGGGGGGGGGGGGTTCCTCCCCCCCCTCCTCCACCCCTTTCAACTCTTTCCGAAGGTAGCACTTTTCTAATTATTAACCATTTTGGCATGTCGAAACCGCTTTTTTATCGTACCTAGTGAAAAAATTAAAGTTATCAAATGAGTCCTCCTACCCTGGGAGGGACGCGGGATAGGACTGTCAAACTCGTACTGACTAAATGCCACTTTGATACTTCAAAAGCCCTTTACGTTCCAGGGTCATGGTTACCTGATAAGACAGTACCGCGATTCGACCCCGGCAGGGTTTGGCCCTCTAAGGGGGGCCCCATCAGATTGATAACGGCTCTTTGAGGTGCGCGTGGAACACGGCGCGCCGTCCACCCGGATATGGTCCGTGATCGGACGGCAAGTCTATCACGACGTCCATTGCTGTGGGCGACTACCATGGCAGCTGGGTCGTGAGTTGGAGGTCACTAGAGGCTGTCCACTCCCTTACGTATTCTGCCTCTTCCTTTGCTAGCTTGACTAAGTTAGTCTTTGGTGACTCGTCCAAAGATCGGTCTAAACAAGCGTTGCTTATACTTGTTCACCCATCCAAACACACCTCGGCAAGACTTGCTACCATCAGGCGGCTAACGGTACAACACCGCGCGCCCGCTTATTGGTCGATAATTACGAGTACTCCCACAAAAGTGTTAGTAAAGAATAAGGTGTTACACATAGAATGATAACCCTTTCTTGGTAGTTTCAGTCGGGTAAAATAACGATAATAAAAAAAAAACTTGCAATAATGCCGAATAGGAACAACGAAACGCATTCAATTTTGACAGTGACATTTAATCGTTTCATCGACTCAGTGGGGATGGCAACTCAAAGCTAATCGTAGATGGCGCTGCGATAGTTGGTCCCTACGTCAGATTACTGTCTACCTTGTACAAAAAAACAAACAAGATTTATTGTTATAAGAATTGAGTTTATACACAAAACAAATATGGAAAATTATTCGTCAATGCAAGTGCTTATACTAAAAGTAGAATTAAGACGCCGCGGTGCATCTACAAGAGGAAAAAAAGTGATTTAATTGAGTGGTAATACATTTGATTTTACCATAATAAATCCACAATTACTTGTAGTTGAGGTTTCAATTTTTGAGTTTAGGTATGTTTTACCTGTCCTCTCATAAAACAAGAATATAATGCTGCTTCTGACTTTCTATTTTGATAAAATATCATAATGTTTTAAGTCAGTAATTTTACCCTATTTTTCTATTTAGATTCGAGAAATATCACAATATATTTTATTTCTTAACACACAACTATCACAAAACTCGTTCCAGGTGATAATTCTTCTGCCAGACGAACCATTTCATAATTTATGGAGCGATGCAATACTGGTACTTAACCTCCAATAGAAAAGTAGATATTATTTTGAAAAGTGTATTCGATTGTTTAGTTAAGGTATAATCATAGAATTTCATTAATAAACTCAACTAACGGCCTGTCTCGGCTTCGCAAGGCTGGATATTTGTTTATTATATAGCTTTTCCTTAGTTATAATTCAATTTTTGTTCTCAAGGCAGTCATAGCAGCTACCCATTATTTCTTGATAGTGTGAATTGTCGGAAATTTGTATGTTCCATCATTTTTACAGCTTATTACACAACATCTAGTAATTTTACATCAATAAATCGTTTTTTTTTCAGAAAATTCCTTTGATTTGACAGTTCTTTTGGGACCAAACTGTCACTTGTCACTTTGACACTTGCCTTCCCCGTTGAAGTGACGTGTAAACTGCATTCGTCGGCACCTTACAATTTCCTTCTGGGAAGCCCAAATAAGCTCAAAATGAGCTTCAAACGCGACAAAAAGGAGGAGGAAGACAGCGGCGGTAATCCTTATCAGAACCTAGACAAGACAAGCATCCTACAAGAAGCTAGATACTTCAACCAATCTCCCGTAAATCCACGAAAATGTTCGCTGATACTGACGAAAATTCTGTATTTACTGAACCAAGGAGACCAAAAATTCACCACTCAGGAGGCTACGGAGGCGTTTTTCGCAACAACAAAGCTGTTTCAGTCGAAAGATGTGATGTTACGGCGAATGGTTTATCTGTGTATCAAGGAGTTGAGTACTCTCGCTCAGGATGTGATAATTGTGACTTCTTCGTTGACCAAAGACATGACTGGCAAGGAGGATTTATACCGCGCGGCTGCTATACGAGCTCTTTGCAGTATTACTGATAGTACGATGCTGCAGGCCATTGAAAGATATATGAAGCAAGCAATAGTTGATAAGAACTCTGCTGTTAGCTCAGCCGCCTTGGTGTCTGCGTTACACCTGTCATCGACTGCCCCTGACTTGGTCCGGCGATGGGCTAATGAAGCTCAGGTTTGTATTATTGCATCATTATTTTAATTTTGAAGTTTTCTGCTTACGAGTCTAAAAAACTTGAATATTGTCTACTTTTTATTACTATTCATTCTCAGATTTAGGTGTGAAAGCAAACGAATTCAAAGAAAACCTGCACTTTGTTTAATCAATATACATTCTAGGCGTTTGAAGGTCCCAGAGGCAGCGTAATAACTCACAATAAAAATCCAAAACATATGTAATGGTTTCTATGATTATTATTATCACTACTAAAATATTGCATTGTCTAGGCCGTCATAACAGAATAAACTTTTAGGAACAACTGTTCACATATTGTGAATATTGAGAAAATTAACATGTAATTATTTTTAATAGTGTCCGACCGAAACTGATTTTTCAGCCGAAACCGAAACCGAAACCGAACTTTCGGCCTAGCTCTCAGTTTCGGCCGAAACCGAAACCGAAACCGAAACTTATTAAACATTTCGATTATTTTCTAAAATTTTGTTATTTTTTTACATTTATTAACACTTAAGAAAAAGTGTATAATTATACAGGAATTACAGGATGACTGAAGACCGATTTTGACGAAAACGAAAACTGCATCATTGGATCTTAGAAAAATCAATAGTCCTGGTCAGGAATCGAAACCGCAGATTTTGGAAAAAAAACCACACATTATTACACCATTCGATAGTGTTGCTAATAAGGATCAAATTCTGGAAATTAATGTTATACGGCAAACTTATGGGAAAAATAGGTTTTTAAGAAATTGCTATTTTTCTATGTTATTTAACTTCTACTGAGCCATAATCTATATTTTCTGCCTTGACGATTGATAAGTTTAAATATATTTTATTATTACATGAATATACAAGACTTACTCTTGGCAGTTGGCAGTAAACTCGAAAACATAACCTCAACTCACGATTAAATGTACGGTGGCGAACAGCGCCGGGCCCCGCCGTCGAGCAAGCACGTGTTGGCTACGAATGTTACCGAACGACGCACGAAAATGCACGAACACTTGAGTTTCGTCAGGTTTCGGTTTCGGCAAAGTTTCGGCTATATTTTGGCCGAAACCGAAACTAAGGCCGAAACTAGATTTTTTGGCCGAAACCGGCCGAAACCGAAACCGAAACCGAAATTTCGGTCGGTCACTAATTTTTAATTATCATTGCCACACACTAAGAATTTCTCCTGTATCGTAGGTGCGTTTTCAAATATATACATTCACATATACAGACACCCAGACCAACTACTTGTAGATCATACAAATATTTGCTCTGTGCGGGAATTGAACCCGCAACATGCAACTCAGCAGTCCAATCGCACAGCCACAGCATCAATCTTTTCATGGCTAAATTACAGTCATGACAATTATGATAAACTAACAATATTGTTCACCAAAGCACTAGAAAAGTAGTCGGTGAAATAATGTGCACTGAAATAATACAAAAAAAAAAAATTATTAATCATACCATACAATATGCTTATCTTTTCATTATTTTTGATTCTTATCTTCGACATAATTTTATCAATTAAAATGGGTGTTAACCATATCTGATAATGATTTGTATGAGTACTCATTTTAAAGTTAATTTATTTTAGCTACTAGCTGTAGAGCAGTGGTGGCCCAGTGGTATCGGCCCCGACTTACGAGTCGAGTTGTAGGTCGTGGGTTCGAATCCAGCCAGGCGCATTACTTTGTGTAAAATATTTCATCACCAGTGCTCAAAACGGTGAGGGAACACATCGTGAGGAAACCGGCATGTCCTAGAACCAAAAATTCGAAGACATGCGACATCCACCAACCCGCACTGGGCCCGCGTGGTGGATTACGGCCCACTCCTTCTCTCAGAGAGGAGGCCTGTGTCCCAGCAGTGGGAACATTTATAGGCTATTGATGATGATGACTAGCTGTTCCCCGTGGTTCCAACACTGCTGCTCAGCTCCTATTGTTCATAGTGTGATGTTATATACCCTGTAGCTTTCCTCGTAATATAGACTATCCAACACATTTTTTTTTTTTTTTAACGTGGTAAAATCATCAAATGAGTCCTCCCGCCCTGGGTGGGACGGAAGGGACTGTCAGACTCTTACTGACTAAAATCCACCCGTGTTCCTTCGGATGCCCTTTACGTTCCGGGGCCACGGTATCCTGGGTTAAGAAAAAGCCGCGACCTCAGCAGGCATTTGGCGCGAAACACGACGCGCCTCCGACCCGGGCTTGGTCCTTGGTCGGACGGCGAGCTACCCACTACTCACCCTCCGCAAGCCCGCTCCGCCGCTGTGCCCTCTGCTGATCAGAGGGACACGCGTTGGAGCGTCCACAAGACAGGCTATTCGCATACGGGCAAAGAGACCCCTTAGGCACACAGTGCCTAAGGAAGAGTTTTTGCCCGCATCCCAGGGTGCACCGGCCCGAAAAACTGGTCTTCCCCCCGGACGTATCCGAGAGGGAACTCCAGTCCACGGGCGCACGTGGAGGTTTCCTGTCTTAGCACCCCAGACTGTCCAACACATAAAGAATTTTTCAATTCTAACCAGTAATTCCTGAGATTAGCGCGTTCAACCAAACAAACTCTTCAGATTTATAATATTATTAGTATACAGGGTGAATTTTTCAACTGGGCGTGGATGGCTATATCCGAAACTATGAGGAATATCAAAAAACGTTGAAAGGAGTCTCGGGGCCGATTTTGACGAAAACTAAAACTGCATCATTGGATTTTAGAAAAATCAATAATCCTGGCCAGGAATCGAACCCGCTGATTTTGGAAGAAAAATCACACCCTGTATTATTACACCATTCGATAGTCTTGCTAATAAGGATCAAATTCTGGAAAGTGATGATATACGGCAAACTTTAGGAAATAGCAGATTTTTATGAAATTGCTATTTTTTTATGTTACTTCTACTGGGGTGCGTTTAAATCTTCCGGCGACATTTCGCCGGAAAAAAATTAAACTAGCGAGAGTTCTCTGAACGGAGTCATAAGTTTCTGTCAATGTTAGCTGTCAAATTCAATTGACAGCTCAGTTTATTAAACAAAAAATCAATTTTCCGGTGTAATATTAATGAAATCCATAATCTACAAATAACATTCGCTCTCTTAAATAAAAATATTCGTTTTTACGGCGCGAATCGAGCAAAACAACAAAACTTAATGTCAATCTGACAGCAGGATAAAATTTTGCGAGGTAAAAAGGTCGCAAAAATTTATTCCTTTCAGTAAAAACATAGACCAGCGGACGACCGTAAACGGGGCAGATTAAATTAAATTGGTATAATTTTTCACCTCTCGGTGTACTTAAACGGGCTGTTTGACATTTAGTCAGTATAAATTTAAACTGAATAAAGGATTTAAACGCAGCCCTGAGCCATAATTTATTCGAAATTATAAAATTTTATTGTTTTCAATGTTTCACTGGATTTGACGTCTCAACAATCCCACTGTAATCACCAATACGAAATTATTGTATTGAACAAAAAATAGCATTATTTCAACGAAGAAACGGTTAACCTATGTTTCGAATACAGTCATTGCATTAAAGATCAGTTTTTTTTTAAATCATACGTTTTCCTTCAGTTTGCCGTATATGATTACTTCCCAGAATTTGATCCTTATTAGCAACACTATCGAGTGGTGTAATAATATAGGGTGTGATTTTTTTTCCAAAATCGGCGGGTTCGATTCCTGGCCAGAATTATTGATAGGAGTGTCTAAGTAGGTTACCGTGACCCTGGAACGTAAAGGGCAATTGAAGGAAAATGGTAGATTTTAGTCAGTAGTCAGTATGAGTCTGGTAGACCTTTCCACTCTCATCACTCATTTAATGATATTGTCTGCAACCGGGACACGTTTAATGATATTGTCACCTGAAAAAATGCCAGGAAATGTAAAAAAAAAATTGTTTTCCGTCAAGCACAGAACAGATTGACTTAAACATATTTTTAATATTTGAAATTCGATCGTAATGGGGATGGCAACTGGGGAACTAATGGCGCTAGTATAGCTTGTTCCAAGCATCGTCATTGGTTCAAATCTTATAGGTACTTCAAAATAGTACTACCTCATTGGTCTGATTAGGACTTAGCTATGGTGGCGCCATCTACAATTAGCTTTGACCGGCCTTCCCCATTTATTGAAATATTTGTTTTCCTAGCCTGCTCTTTCCCGGTCTTGAGCAAAGGCCTCCCTTTATGCCTTCCACTTCTCGCGAAAACTTTATAATTTAGATCGATCATTCATTTCATTCATTTATTTATTCATAAAACAATTTACATTGTGTTTGAATGTGTTACAAAAAAAAGTTAACAATATGACAATAATGACATTAAATCTCAGAATTATTTACCTAAAACTCATTACAATACAATTTAATTAATACAAAAATTAACAACAATTCAAATTCATGTAAAAATAAAAATGTCATTCCAAATAATAATCAAAAGTCAACAATTATAATTAAACATGTCCCGACTGTAAAATAATCGGTAAGCTTTTGGTAGGCAAGGGCCACAAAGTGGCAAAACCAGGTTACGGCGGACCGCAACTTAAATATTAAATAAACGGAAATCTTCTTGATTATAAAAAAAAAAAAAACATTCAGATTACAAAACAATCACGAGCCGTAAAGAGGTAGCTCGCGGGCCGCACGTTGTCGACCGTAACTTAGACTAAAAAAAAAAATGATTTTTGCAATCTATAAAAATACTAGCTGTTGCCAGCGGTTTCACCCGCTGCAACTCGAAAATTATCCCACGGGAACATAAAATCGGGATAAAAACTATCCTATGTGTTAATCCAGGTTATATACTATCTGTGTACAAAATTTTAGCCAAATCCGTTCAGTGGTTTTTACGTGAAAGAGTAACAAACATCCATACATCCATACTTACAAACTTTCGCCTTTATAATAGTAGTAGGATTAGCGGTATAAAGTTATTGCGTCACATATTAATAATAATATATATTTACTACATAAAAATTTCGCTCTTTACAGGAAGCGATCAGCTCCGACAACGCAATGGTTTCCTACCATGCACTTGGCGTCGTCGCGGGCTCCAGAAGAAACGACAAACTATCCACCGTGAAACTGGTCACCCGACTAGCTAGGGCTCCGTTAAAATCGCCCTACGCCCTCTGTCTTCTTATCCGCTTGGCCGCACAACTTGTAGAAGACGATGATTCAGATTCCGCACAACCTTACATCGAATTCATTGAGTGCTGTCTTCGCCATAAATCCGAAATGGTCATCTATGAAGCTGCTCACGCGATTGTCAATCTTAGAAAGACGGCCAGAGACTTGGCTCCAGCCGTTTCTGTACTGCAGCTGTTCTGCGGCTCTTCAAAAGCATCTTTAAGACTTGCCGGAGCCAGGACTTTGGCTAGATTGACCACTAAACATCCAACTGCTGTTGCCGCTTGCGCAGTTGACTTGGAAAACTTGATTTCGGACCCAAATCGCTCAGTAGCAACTTTGGCAGTAACTACATTACTTGCGACTGGCGCCGAAAGTTCAGTTGATAGATTGATGAAGCAAATATCGAGTTTCGTGTCTGAGATTTCGGATGAGTTCAAAATTGTCGTGGTAAGGGCTATAAGGAGGTTATGCACTAAATTCCCGAGGAAACATCAGTCTTTAGCAGCCTTTTTGGCTGGTATGCTACGCGATGAAGGTGGTCTAGAATACAAGGCAGCTATAGCTGATGCCATCATCGCTCTGGTTGAAGAAAACGCTGAAGCCAAAGAGACAGGGCTTGCCCATCTCTGCGAATTCATCGAAGACTGTGAACACACGGCTTTGGCTGTCCGTATCCTGCATTTACTGGGACGCGAAGGTCCAAAATCGCGCCAACCTTCACGTTATATCAGATTTATCTACAATAGAGTGATTTTGGAGTCTGGGCCTGTAAGAGCAGCTGCAGTGTCTGCTGTCGCACAATTTGGTGCCCAAAGACCCGAACTTCTGCCGAATATCAGGGTTTTGCTCGCTCGCTGCCAACTAGATGAAGAAGATGAGGTCAGGGACAGAGCTATTTACTACAGCGCGATCTTAGATACAGGCGATCAACAGCTGATCAATGATTACATTATAAATGTCCCCAAACCGAACCCCGTTCTCCTCGAGAAAGCTTTACGTGATCATTTAGCAACAACCCCAGATGAGCCTTTTAATATTTTGACAGTCCCTGCGGAAGAAGAGAGGAAAGAAAGCAAGGAGGCTATCGTTGAAATTGAAGTTCGCAAACCAGTACAAATGTCTATTGAAGAAATATACGCGGAACAGTTAGCCAAAATCCCTGGCATTGAGCGTCTTGGACCGGTCTTCAAAACGAATCTTCCTCTTGATTTGACGGAGGCGGAAACGGAATATCGAGTCCGGCTTCTAAAGCATGTGTATGCTCGTCATGTTGTCTTACAATTCGAATGCGTCAATACTCTAAGCGACCAGTTGCTAGAGCAAGTCCATGTCAGATTAGATGTCCCACCAGAATACGAAATAAAATCCATTGTTCCTTGCCAAAAATTGGCATACGACAAACCTGGCAGCGTGTTTGTAATTGTCGAGTACCCTTGCGCGTTCTTAGACAGCTTAGGCACTTTCGGAGCGACGCTAGAATTCGTAGTACGCGATTGCGATCCTAACACAGGAATTCCAGATCCTGGCGAAGGATACGCTGATTCGTATCCTTTGGAGGAATTCGAAATGGGTTGTTCTGATCAAATTCGTGCCAGGGCAGGCTCTGATGATTGGGAACAGACTTGGGAGAGAGCGGCAAATGCTCCAGAAGCCAGTGATACCTTCGTTCTTTCACAAAATGATATCAACGAAGCGGCAAGAGCTGTTTGCGAACATTTAGGACTTCCTAAAGGCGCTGTTGTGGGTGATGCGGTCAAAGACATTAGAGGAGGGGGAATTTTCAGGGGCGGAGCTCCCGTGTTGGTTAGGGCTCGTTTAGCACCCGCGGGAGGAGGTGTCACAATGAAACTCGCCGCCCGATCACCTAGAGAAGATGTTGCCCAACTCCTATTGGCAGCTGTTGGTTAATTTAGATTTAGATGTAAAAGAAAATTCCATGTCTTTGAATCAATTTAGGAATTTATTTATATTCTAGAACGTTTGAAAGGCCTATGTAAAGATAGTTTGTAACATAAGCGCACTGCTACAATTTTATCGATTATTATTCATAATTTTGCATTTTTATTTAAAATTCAATTTATATTTTTCATTTCGTTGAATGTTCAGAGAATAGGTCAATTAGAAAGGTGCATAATATTTTTATTTTGCTAAACTACCTTTTAATACAAGGTCGAAAATAGAAGGTACAGACGCCAGCACATCAAGCTACCACAATCTGTCAGATTTCTTTAATAGAATTTCAACCTCATCACAAGAGTGGAAGGTTAATGCTCGATTGGTAGACAGGTTGGGGTAGGTTGACCTGTTGGCGCCTGTACTTGAGTAGAAAGAAAAACTATAGAAGTAATATTTAGTTTTTTTTTCAATATTTTGTCAAAATTGTTTAATATATTACTATCTTAGGTGCCTATTTTTTGTATTATTTAATTTTTTCGCATTAGTACTTAGGATATTTTGTCAAATTTAAACAAAGCTGTTACTAGTATTGCCAGCCATTGCATAATCTGTATTGCCATTGTCAAAAAATAATAATTGTAATAAACTATTAGTACATTAGCAATATAATAAATTATTCTTATCCTGTATTCTGCATTTAAATCTACCCTTTATATTGTAATTCTGGTATCTCTACTGTAATCGAAAAGTATTCCTAATAAAGTACTACCTACGTGTATCGAAATTAAAATAAGCATTTTTATTTGTTACCAAAAGGCAATTCGGCACCATTTTTTTATCGTGTGATAATCATCATTGAGTCCTCCCACCCAGGGCAGAGCAGGAGGGACTGTCAGACTTGTACTGACTAAAATCCACGGTGTCCTTCAATAGCCCTTTACGTTCCGGGGTCACGGTAATTCGTAAGTCCCTCGACCAGTTTGGCAAATCACAAATTTTATGAATTTGAAAAACTAGCTGTACCCTCGCTACTCGGCTCCTTTTGGTGATAGCGTGTTATTATTTATAACCTATAGCCTTTCCTCTATAAATGGAATATCCAACAATATTTTTTCAATTTGAACCAGTCGTTCCTCAGAGATTAGCACATTCAACCAAACTAACTCTTTCCTATTTATAATATTAATGTAGATCAGGGCCGTCTTAAGTTTATTCTGCGCCGGGGTGCGGGACTCAGCCTGCGCCCTTTTTTTTATTACACTGCAGCGTGCCACGCGACCGACGACACACTGCAGTATGAAAGGGGTCCTAGTAAACCAAGAAAACACAATACACGTAATTTTGATAATTTATTTATTTATTGAGGGGGGAAGCCCGCTACCCCCCAGCAAGGGCGGATCCAGCTTTTATATCAGGGGGGGGTCACCATAACGCAGACAGCTTGTCTCCGTAGTCTAGTTCAATCAAAATAATTCTGTGCTGTTATTGGTTATAATACAGGCTGTTTCTTTTAAATTGGCTAAAAGGGAGAAATCCGAATCCATAAGAGATTCAGGAAAACTTTCTTTGGAACCTTTAGCTCTTTTTTGATGTTGACAATTTTGGCCTTTTTTTATTTTTTGGTCAAGTGTTAGTGGTCCACAGAAATGGGTGAAATTGGCCAATTTTTTTTTTAATGCCGTTCGACTCTGTTTTATGTAAGGATCATTTCATTGTATCAGAAGAAAAAATCGGGACGCCGGATGTTGGTCAAATTGCAAAATATTTTTTCCTAACATTTTTTTTACCTACTTTAAACCATGCACGCAGAAATAGGAGCCCCGCGAAGGGGCTTCGTTGAGCTTCCTTTTTAGGTAATCTTCACCTATACTTGTTTTAATATTTTTTATGCCATTGGCTTTTAATTTACATCCCTGACTGTACTTGTTCACCAAACTCGACATAAAGGTAATAGAAAGCGTAAAATATCAATACTTTGGAGAACAATAATTATACTTCCAGACTCGACAAAACGGGACTCGGCGTAAAGGGAATAAATCGAAACAGAGTCGAACAGCACTAAAAAAATTTTTGGCCAACTTCACTAATTTCCACCAAAAAAATAAAAACGCCAAAATTGACAACATCAAAAAGAGCGTTTTTAGAAAAGTTTTCCTGTATCTCTTATGGATACGGATTTCTCCCTATTGGCCAAGAAAAACCCTGTATAGTTTTCCCCACCAAAACATTTCATGTAAAATGTTGCCAAGACGACCACATAAGGTTTGCCCTGCGAAAAAGATATATCAGATCTCATGTAGAGCCAAGTTTC
This sequence comes from Agrotis clavis, assembly GCA_954870645.1. Lineage (NCBI taxonomy): Eukaryota > Metazoa > Arthropoda > Insecta > Lepidoptera > Noctuidae > Agrotis > Agrotis clavis. The sequence continues at coordinate 241,760 of CATPAA010000023.1, forward strand.
TGAATCTACACGGCCTAACTCTACCGGCCCTAACTTCACAAATTTTACATAATTATTAGTAAAAATGTATGGCTGGGCTGCTGAGTTACTCACTTCAGAAACTAAATATTCGAATTACCCTCCATGACCGCGACGCGACGTAGCGAAACGGCGAAGCCGGGACGGGAGCACATGCGCTAAGGAAGGGTTATGTTCAAGTGAAGATAACTCCTAATATACAATAATTTTGATGTCACTTTATAGACTGACTCAAACACTTTTCATTTATTGCAAAAACCAATTGACTCAAACACTTTTCATTTATTAAAAAATTCGGAGTACTTTTCGAGCTAGAGTGAAAAATGTGAAAATATTCAGTTTTTTTTTGTGTACAATTTCGTGTATTCCTTTGTTTTTACAAATTATTTAGAAAACTTTGGTAAGTTTTTCAAAAGCCCCAACATCTATCTTCGCTTCGAGGTGTTGGAGTGTGAATTTTGTTAAAAACAGTTTGGCGATGAAAATGAGTCAAAATATCCCCTTCAAGTATCGGTATTCGGAAACCAAACTCACTGTATAATTATTATAATATAATAACTAATAACAGCACAGAATTGTATTGATTGTATGCGTCTTTCGCGTATAATTTGTTTACGTTTTTAAATATAATTAGATAAAAATTGCAGTGGTTACCTAACGCAGCCTGTCGCCCAGGGGGGGGTCATGACCCCCATGACCCCCCCCCTGTATCCGCGCTTGCCCCCCAGTACCACTCCCAGGCCAAGGAAATGTGTTTTTGTAACCTAACCTCAAAACTCGTTATAGTCACATAATAGGCGTATTCCAAAAACTTGGTATCGTTTAGCATAAGGAGGGCGGTGGCCCCTACTGTGTCTTGTAGCACCACTCTCATGTAAAGGCAACGCCTAGACCCCGCCATCCCCCCTCGAATCTTACCTGTCCTTGCCTTGCATTGCTTACACGGACAGGTTAGGTTCTGGCGGGGTCTTTCAGACTCCGCCATCCTCTTCGTATTAAGGCGCCCCCTCACCGCGAGCATTCACCTGTATTGTAACATAAAATTGCGCAATTTGATGCTCTATTGTCTTCGAATGTTCGAATCTGTTACGTTACATTACAGGTGAATGCTCGTGGTGAGGGAGCGCTGTTAGGTTACTTTAAACCTTGAACGCAGAAATTGGAGCCCCGCGAAGCTTTAATTGGCGTTAATTGGTACAATAGTGTTAAGTTCAATGAAATATCCAAAAATCAGCGCTCGCTACGCGTCCCAGGGCGCTCTGCGCCGGGGTGCACCGCACCCCTTGCACCCCCTGGTAAAGACGGCCCTGATAGATAAATAATACAAAATTAATAATTCAATCTGTTTTTATTAAATCAACTGTTTATAAACAAAACTGCTTTAACAATATTCTTAAACATTAAAAAAAAAATAACAATACAGAAATCAAAACTTGTCGTACGTACAATATTAATTTATGGCCGAATTTTTTTCTGATCAAGAGTCAGCGTATCACGATGAGGTCAACTTTTATTTGCCCCACACCAGCAATTTCTCTTGTATCGTGGGTGAGTTTACAAACTTAGAAACTTACATACACAAACACCCAGACCTGAAACATCTACTTGTAGGTCATACAAATATTTGCTCCGTGCGGGGTTCGAACCTGCGATACGCTGCGTAAAAGTTTGTCGCTCAGCAGCTTCACCAAACGAGCCGACAATGGGGAAGGCCGGTCAAAGCTAATTGTAGATGGCGCCACCATAGCTAAGTCATAACCCGACCAATGAGGTAGTACTATTTTGAAGTACCTATAAGATTTGAACCAATGACGATGCTTGGAACTAGCTATACTAGCGCCATTCGTTTCCCAATTGCCATCCCCATTGAACTTGGAACTATCGGTCGAAACATCAATGACTGAAGAGAACTGAGCGTTTGCGCACTTATGGCTAAATGCAGCGTAGAGGATTTTGTCATTGTTTAACAATTATAGACATTATCCTTATTGAAATAAGACACTTTTTATAATCTAAGCTTAAAATTATGATATTCTTTCAATCACAGAGTTAGGAATGCCTTAGTAATATATGCTTATTTTACGTTTGTATATGTCGCAGGATAATTTGATAAACCTAATTTTCGCAAAAAAAAATCTAGGGATATCGCAAAAATACGGATAATTTAGAAAATGTTACTAAAAAATAAAAGGTGTTTTTTTGCAAAAACGTCATGCCTAAGTAAGACGTTCGGTTTGGTTAGGTTCCTTTATACTTTTTTTTTTAACAGTGGTAAAATCATCAAATGAGTCCTCCCACTCAGGGCAGGGCAGGAGGGACTGTCAGATTTGACGCCGAGGAGAAAGGCGAGGCGGTGACGATCCCTGTCCGTTTTGATTAGTTTGCTACGACCCTTATCCGTGTTTTAACGATATCCCTAGAATTTTTGTGAAAATTAGCTTTTACAAATTATCCTACGACATACTCGTGTATAAGTTTGCATGTTACAGACTTCTTAAATAACTAATCCATAGTTATTTGAGGTTTTAGTGTATTTTCAAATACATACTCATTTTTTTTTATATCTTTATGGATATAAGAACTAAAAATATATTTTATTTGGTAACTTTTTAGTATAAGCCTGCGCATTCACTTGTAATACATTCTTACGAATGTTATATTTCAGAAAAACTAACAAGAGCGTTTTAGCGAGCATTCTAACGAACGTTCGGGCGAGCTAATTGCCGAGCCGACTCTTAAGTCTGATATCCTCGTGAAGAAACATTTTTTGAAGACCATCGACTAGAGCGTTCGCTAGAAAGATCGTGAAACTCTTCGTAGCGATGTTTGGCTTCGTTCGTTGTTACGTTCGACAAAATTAAAACCAGCGAATACTCGATGTTCTATTACAAGAGAATGCTACAAATCTATCAGCAACATTAAACATCTGAATACATTTACAATAAAAATAAATAAAGTATCTCGGCCGCAATCTTGATCCCGATCTTTGTAACTGAATTTGCCAAAGTCTTTGAGAATCACAAGATGCCATAATTAATGGATCAGGATGTGTATTGAGATACAATATTAATTTCGGGCGTTCCCAAGACTTATTCAAAGATATTAAAATATCTAATACTCGAATTTAAAGTTTCAGCATTGGTCGAGAGCGCTTCATAATCTCCTATAGTTGTTGAAACTATGATTTTCAATGCACTTTCTAGTATGAGACCCTGTTCCATACATTTAATAACGATTTGTCTGAAAAAAGAAATAAAATTAACATAATTATTCACATAACATCATCAAAGGGTGGAATCAGTGGTCGCGGGATTTATTTCCTCACCGTGACCCCGGAACATAAAGGGCTATTGAAGAACACCGTGGATTTTAGTCAGTACAAGTCTGACAGTCCCTCCCGCCCTGCCCGGGGTGGGAGGACTCATTTGATGATTTTACCACGCTAAAAAAAAAGGGTGGAATCAATCCCATACCATTTCCTTGATTTTAATAATCGACGTTCAAAAGTGCCTCTTTGATGGCCTAATTTTAATAAATGATCTGACTTTGGTAAAAGCATAGCATCAGCCTTTATTGTTCCCACTGTTGGGACACAGGTCTCCTCTCTGTGAGAGAAAGTGGTTCATAATCCACCACGAGGGTCCAGTGCGGGTTGGTAGATGTCACATGTCTTCGAATTTTTGGTTCTAGGACATGCCGGTTTCCTCACGATGTTTTCCTTCACCTTTTTGAGAGCAGTGGTGATGAAATAAATTACTCAAAGTAATGCGCCTGGGTGGTTTCGAACCCACGACCTACAACTCAAGTCGGGGCCGATACCACTGGACCACTGCTCACGGAAAATGGTAAAAAAACTTATTTTTTTAATTAAAACTAATCCCGTGGTTTTAACCCCGTTGCTCTACTCCTATTGTTCGAAGAGTGATGTTATACAACGTGTAACGTTAAATGCGCAAAACCTCTCGTGGGGTAACTCAGCCCATGTTACTAAACAATGTTCTAATCTAAGAATTTTGGAAATTCGCAAAAAAAATATAAGGTTTTTCATACAAAATGAGAAATTGATCGGGCCCATCAGTATGAAAACATTTTTTATTGTGAATTTTCAAAAGTCTTAGAACAAACATTATTCAGTAACATGGGCTGAGTTACCCCACGAGAGGTTTTGCGCATTTAACGTTACACGTTACATAGCTTATAGCCAATTTTTTGCGTGGTGTACTCATCAAATGAGTCCTCCCACCCAGGGCGGGACGGAAGGGAATGTCAAACTAAAATCCACGGTGTCCTTCAATAGCTCTTTACGTTCTGGGGTCACGGTTACATGATAACTATAAGACAGTCCCGCGACCCCGGCAGGCTTTAGCCCTCTAAGGGGGGCCCCGTCATATTGCTGACATTCTTTGAGGCGCGCGTGGAACACGACACTCCATCGTCCCGGACATGCTCCATGATCGGACAGCGAGTCGCCCATTACTGGCCGTCCGCATGCCCGCGTCCCAGTGGCGTTTAAGATTTTTTTTGATGAGACAGATAATGGCGTTGGGGGCAAAAATGCACTTTTGGCGTTTAGAATGCTTACCTATACCGCATCATTCTCTTGTCTGTGGTCGCTTCAACGCCCGCGTTTCGTAACAACCTCTTGAGTACCGTGTCATCTTGAGATTCTCTTTCAATTATACTGAAAAAAAAATATAATAAAATGATAGAAAAACTGTTTTTTTTAAACTGCCGAAAAAGTGTAACCTTCTCCAGAATGTAAAAAACACTTTTCTGAAAACTGCATCAAAATCAGTTCAGCCAAACGCGAGATAATCGCGGACAAACATATCGTCTTTGAAAATCTACAATCCAAGGAAGTAAAACAGGATCAATGCGGCAACGTCACGATATATCTGTTATTGTTATATAGTAAAACCTTCTACGGAATATAACGAACACTTTTCTGAAAACCGCATCAAAATCGGTTCAGCCAAACGCGAGATAATCGCGGACAAAATAAAATCGTCTTTCAAAATCTACAATCCACTTAAGCAAAAATGGATCCATGCATAAAATCTTCTCCGGAATGTAACAAACCTCCTCTTTTTTTTAAAGTCGGTTAAAAATTAGACGATACGAACCTTTTCAACTGTTGTATGATAGCCACCATATCTTCTAAAGCCTTTGTCGCTCGATAATGTAGCACATCCTTCCTTTGTGAAGATATGTTGGTCTCAAGGATTTCATTTATGAATTTAATACTGAAAATATTAAAATACCGTATCATAAAAAATCACAAAGTTATAAGCTTGTATATTACGTGGTTGTTCGTTCAAAAACATGCTCATTCCGCGGTACACCCGCTTAAACCGCGTCTACTGTGTTATACACTCGTGATAATAATAGTTTGGCAATAGGTACATATCCGTACGGTGATTTTATTGTAATTAACTGGTAATAAAATTTAATTAAAATATTTTAGAAAAAGAAATATAACATGGTGTAAAAATTATTGGAATCGAATCAGTTACTGATTCTGAACAAACTATATTCAGGTTTCGCTAATACTAAAAATAATGTTGTATATAATTATCTCTTTATTCATCTTTTAACTCATACGTTACATTTTTAAATATTTTTACAAAAAAAGAAATAAAAACCATTTAAAAATATAAAAAATAGCAGTCCACCAGCATCGGGAACAGGGTCCGGGCTACCGGTGGTCAGGACTCTTGAGAGAGGAACCTCCTAACAATACGCGCCGTGTCCAGGAGTACTGCCTGCTGAATCAAGCGCCTGATCCAGCCCCCCAGCGAGAGCCTCCTCAGATGTTGTTCGAGGCTCTTGGCAATTAAGCCATTGGCAGATACGACTATCGGCACAATAACTGCCGTATTCACGTCCCACATGTCAACAACCTCGCGAGCCAGATCAAGATACTTGAATTTTTATCTTTTTCTGCTTTTACGAGGTTCTCGTCATGCGGGACCGTGACACTCCTAGAGGAGCGCGTGAAACACAACGCACCGTCGACCCGGGCATGGTACATGGTCGGACAGCGAGTCGCCCATTACTCGCCGCTCGCATGCCCACGGCTACGGTGGCCGGAGATCGACTGCAGTTTATGCTGTCAGCTAGCCTATTTATTATGAAAAAATACTTACACAAATGTATGAATCTCCTTGAACGTAGTAACTAATTCGTGTAGAAATATTTTAATCGTCGAATGAGCGTAAGTACTATCATTTTCAAAACCAGAATCATTGGTGCTTCCATCTTGTATAATTTCAGCAGTTTTGTCAAAATTATTAATTTCGGAATTATCTAAAATCGTTCCGGAATCGAAATTGGGATCTTGGGGAGTGTCCATTCGCGTTTCGGAATTGTCTACGCGTGTTTCGGAATTGCCAATGCGTGTTTCGGAATAGCCCATGCATGTTTCGGAATTGCCAATGCGTGTTACGGAATTGCCTATGCATGTTTCGGAATTGCCTATGCACGTTTCGGAATTGTCTACGCGTGTATCGGAATTGTCTATGTGAATTTCGGTTAGTTCATTTCCGGAACTGTCTTGTTTTTCGGTGAAAGTCTCGCTTTCTTCATAAGTATCTTTTTCAGCTTTAACTTCAATTTCAGATATTTTATTATACTCTGATACAGAAATAAAATTATCACTGTTTTCTGAACAATTGCTGTTTACTGAGGTTGCTGTATTTTCAGAGTTTTGTGTATCATTGTTATTAATTCTTGAATCAGGGCTTACTGAAGGCGTTATAAAGAAATCTTCTAAAACAGACATTGTATTCGTTAAACCGAAATTATTAGAATCTTCAAATTTAGTAGTTTCTTCGGATTTTTTATTTTTTTCGGAATAAATGTCGAAATCTAGATTTTCGTTGACCGAAGGTTCATATATTTCTGAGTAATCTAGCAAGTCTAAGTCCAAAGGTTCTCTCTTTTTATATTTTTGTTCAAATTCTTCAATTAATTTTATATTTCTAACGATTTTTGGTCCATTTTTCTCCTCATTTTTGTCTATGAAAGTATTTTCATGAGGAGTGTAATTCAAATCATCTTTCATAGTCGATTCAATCTTATTATCTTGTTCTATATTTTCAATAAGTTTCTTCAAAGGCACATCTTTTTCATTTTCAGTCATTAATTCATTTTCTTCAGAGAAAAAATCACAGTTATTATCTTTATTACTAACTTCCATTAATTTTGTGTTATTTTCTTTAATAATTTCTGTTGTGTCTGGTTTATTAATTTGATTATTTTCAAGGAGTCTTATCAATTTTGGTCCATCTTTGCTTCTTTTGGCTGAATTATCTTCATTTGTATTTTTAGAAAGAGACATAGATTTGCTTCTGTCTAGTTTTAACAGACTCAGGTTTTTACCACAAGTTCTAACAACTTTGAAATCTGTGTGCTGAAATGTTAAAACATAATTATCATCATCATCATCATCTCAGCCATAGGACGTCCACTGCTGAACATAGGCCTCCCCTTTAGATCTCCACATATACCGGTTCGAAGCGACCTGCATCCAGCGTCTTCCGGCGACCTTTATAAGGTCGTCTGTCCACCTTTTTGGTGGACGTCCTACGCTGCGCTTGCTAGTCCGTGGTCTCCACTCTAGCACTTTTCGACCCCATCGGCCATCTGCTCTGCGAGCAATATGGCCTGCCCATTGCCACTTCAGCTTGCTAATCCGGTGGGCTATATCGCTGGCTTTAGTTCGTCTACGGATCTCCTCATTTCGGATTCGATCACGCAGAGAAACACCGAGAACAGCCCTCTCTATAGCTCGTTGAGCGACTTTGAGCTTTGAGATGAGGCCGATAGTAAAAGACCACGTTTCGGTGCCGTAACTCTTTAAAACAATTATAATATATTATTATTATTGTTATAAGATAGGTAGTAATTAATACTTAGGGAGCTTCCCCAATGGCACGATTCGTGTGAATTTGCAATTTCTACTAACTAACAATGAAAATCGTCCTTGCTACTACGATGTAATGATGCAATTCGATTGACTTGACGTCGTCGGCGTTTTTCATCTACCCGTAGATAACCGCACGTTTTATGTCATACGTCGTAGTGGTAAGGTTGATTTTCACTTGTAGTTGGAATCGTCGCATCGCGTCATGTGGAAGCTCCTTTAAGGGTACAACAGGTACGACCCCTTTTTGAGGAATAGCTGGAGAGATGCAACGGCTTCCGCCTGACGCAGTTCTTCACTGGACACGAATGTTTCGGGAGGTACCTGTGTCTGATGTGAAAGGAAGAAACGCCTGGGTGTCACCACTGCGAGGATCGCTCGGATGACACAGTGGAGCATACGGTGCAGGACTCCTACGCGCGGTCGAGCGGAGAGAGGAGATAGGCGGCGATATGATCACCTGTCTCGGCACTGGGGATGGACATGTCAGAGTCGAGAGGGATTGGGAAGCATTCACCTCTATTTCCGGGATGCGGACGGCGAGTAATGAGTAGCTCGCCGTCTGATCAAGGGCTGGCACTCCACTACAAAGGCTTGACAGATATTGATGTATTTTTCACACCACCCCGAGTACCCATAAAAAAAATGTTTTGCACTCACTAAAGGAGGTTATGACTCAACACCTATAATTTTATTATTGTTTAAAAATTTATACTATGTTAACTTACATCTTCTATCTCATGGCTATTTTGGTCTTCCAAATCTTCCTCGTACGTCGCCCATTCTTCAAAATGTTTCTTCAGATAGTCAGTTACGTATGATCTCTTTTTCAGGACTGAAAATATATTTTTTTATCGATTTTTTAAATGATCAGTCATCATCATATCAGCCGTAAGACGTCCACTGCTGAACATAGGCCTCCCCTTCAGACTTCCAGTAGGACCGTTTGGAAGCGGCCTGCATCCAGCGTGATCCTGTGGCCTTCATAAGATCGTCTGTCCACCTAGTGGGTGGACGTCCTACGCTGCGCTTGCCGGTGCGTGGTCTGCATTCTCCAACCTTACGGCCCCATCGGCCATCAGTTCTGCGAGCTATATGGCCTGCCCACTGCCATTTCAACTTGCTAATTCGTTGGGCTATGTCGGTAACTTTGGTTCGTCTACGAATCTCCTCATTTCTGAGTCAATCGCGCAGACTCCTAGCCCTCTCCATAGTTCGTTGGACTATACTGAGCTTGCTAATGAGGCCTATAGTAAAGGACCATCATCTGCCTGCCTTTTCCCAACTATAATGGGGTCAGCTTCCAGTCGAACCAGATGCAGCTGGATATCAGTATTTTACATGGAGCGACTGCCTGTCGAACCTCCACAACCCAGTAACTGGGTAATACGATACCCCATGGTAAGACTGGTTGTCAGACTTTAGAGCTTCTGACTAACAGTAACGGCTGTCAAAGATCTACAAATGACAGCCGGGACCAACGGCTTTACGTGCTTTCCGAGGCACGGAGGAAACTCGCTATGACAGATGGTCACCCATCCACAGACCAACCTCGGCAAGCGATAAGTGCGGACTACGATACTTACAGGGCGGTTTCATTTCCTGCTGATCTTTCTCGATGTCCGACCGGCTCACAGAGGGAGATTTCACCAACTCCGGATCCAGCTCTGTCACATTACTTTCCAAGTTCCTCTGTAAAAAGTTCAGCCGAAACTCAGCCTCTTTTATATCTTCGTTTAGAGGGAGTATGATCTGGAAAAATAAAGAGAAAATCATCATCTGCCTAGCCTTATCTCAAGGGCATGCGGGCGGCGAGTAATAGGCCACTCGCTGTCCGACCATGGACCATGCCCGGGTCGACGGAGCGTCGTGTTCCACGAGCGCCATAAAGAGCCGTCAGCAATATGACGGGGTCTTTAGAGGGCCAAATCCTGCCGGGGACCCCGGAATGTAAAGGGCTGTTGAAGGACACCGTGGATTTTACTCAGTACGAGTCTGACAGACCCTCCTGCCCAGCCCCGGGTGGGAGGACTCATTTAATGATTTTACCACGATGAAAAAAAAACTTTATCTCAACCTTTTTTATTTGAGATGGGTTTGCTCCTTACTCTAGTCCAGGTCAAAGGTGACTGAGATACAAGTCTACAATGGAGTGAGCTTATCCAGAAGAAGCCCGGTCCGTGGTCGCCATGAGAGAACTTTTCTTCCCCATCGGTTGTCAGTTCTACGAGCGATGTGGCCTGCCCATTGCCACTTCAACTTGCAAATTTTATGAGCTATGTCGGTGACTCTGGTTCTTCACCGAATATCCATGTTCCGGATTTTATTCCGCAAAGAAACTCCGAGCATAGCTCTTTCCATTGCTCGTTGAGTGACTATTATTAGTGTTATAAAGGGCCAGAAATCAAAGACCACGCGCATTACCTTTAAGCTTAGAATTAGGAGCACACCATATCCGAACACTTTCATAAAATCTTCAGGTGCAATGTCCAACTTTAATGTACCTGAAAAATAAAATAAAAAAACCCCTTATTTTTCAGAAAGTTATAACTATTGAATTTAAAATACTTTTTCAAAATCGTTATAAATGGACCAAAATACTGTTTTAAGACTTCCAGTTAAGTTACAAATAAACGCATGTAATTTTGCGCTTTGAAACTCTTCCAATAAGATTCAAATTTCAATAACAGTTCTTACCTTGCGCACAAATCATAAATTTTTCTAATAATTCCGATAACTTATTGATGATATCTCGTATTTTTGTATGACAGCCATACAACATTTTTATACAATTTAATGTATCTTTAAAATTCAATGGCGCTACAGTATTTTTCATACAAACGCTGTTTTTCTGAAATAAAATAAAATAATTAGAAATAACAATAATATTGATTGTCGACATATGGGACGTGGACTCGGCAGTCATTGTACCGATAGTCGTTACGGTCAATGGACTTATTGCGAAGAGCCTCGACCAACACCTTAAGAGGCTCTCATTGTGCAGCTGGCTCATGGGGCCTGATGCAGAGAGCAGTTCTCTAGAGAAAGGTTCTCTCTCTAGAGACCTAACCACCGGCAGCTTGGACCCTGTTTCCGATGCTAGTGGGCCACTATATTTCATATTTTTTTTAATACAAATTAATGTGAAAAAAAAATAACAGAATATTACGAAAATTAAATTCGTCATAAGGGGGTTGGATCAAGGGCCTGATTCAGAAGGCAGTACTCCTCGATACGGCACGCATTGTGAGGAGGTTCCTGTCTCTGGAGCCCTAACCACCGGTAGCGTGGACCCTGCTCCCATACCGGCAGACCACTACTTTTTTTTTTGGTTTTTTGTGTACAATTTTATTTGTTACTAGCTGTGCCCGCGACTTCGTTCGCGTGGATGTCGGAATTTAACAATGTATTTTTTAGTGCTAAGCGCTTAATTCTCGCCACGTTTTTTATAAATCATATCGTTTTCATATAATCCCTGTATTTACAATTTATTTTTCAAGAATATTTGAGGTGATTATAATAAACGCCCTCTGTCGTTCAGATTCAGAAGAATTGCTACTGGATTAGAGCACCCATTCTATCTCATTCCATCCCACTCCATCCCCCTCCATCCCACTCCATCTTACTCCATCCCACTCCATCCCACTCCATCCGACTCCATCCCACTCAGTCCCACTCCATCCCACTCAATCCCACACCATCCCACTCCAGCCCATTTCATCCTACTCCATCCCACTACATCCCACTCCATCCTAATCCATCCCACTGCATCCCACTCCATCCCACTCAGTCCCACTCCATCCTAATCCATCCCACTCCATCCCACTACAACCCACTCCAACCCACTCCATCCCACTCCAACCCACTCCATCCCACTCCAACCCACTCCATCCCACTACATCCCACTCCATCCCACTCAATCCCACTCCATCCCACTCCATCCTAATCCATCCCACTCCATCCCACTCAGTCCCACTCCATCCCACTCCAACCCATTCCATCCCACTCCAACCCACTCCATCCCACTCGAGCCCACTCCATCCCACTACATCCCACTCCATCCCACTCCATCCCACTCCATCCCTCTCCATCCCACTCCATCCCACTGCATACCACTCCATCCCACTCCAACCCACTCCATCCCACTCCAACCCACTCCATCCCACTACATCCCACTCTATCCTAATCCATCCCACTCCATCTCACTCCATCCCATCCCACCCCATCCCACTCCATCCCACTCCATCTCACTACATCGCACTCCATTCTAATCCATCCCACTCCATCCCACTCCATCCGATTCTATCCCACTCCATCCCACTCCTTCCCACTCCATCCCACTCCATCCTACTCCATCCCACTCCATCCCACTCCATCCCACTCATTCCCATTCTAGTGTGAGTCTAATAAAAACCTTTTCTTTCTTTCCATTCCATCCCAAACCATCCCATTCTATTCCATTACACTCTACTTAACTCTACTCTACTCTACTCCATTCCAAACCACTCCACTCCAGTCCACAACATTATTTGAATAGGTATGTAGTTTTTCTATTCCAAGCTAGATCGCGCTACGGAACTGCGCGTCTCGGTGTAAACTGACCGTAATTTTACTTCTGGGTCTGGAACACTTTAAATTCAAATATCTTTTGATAGACTTAACCGATTGCAATGAAACAAAAACTAAATTAGTCCTCAAGTTACGCTCGATCGTTGTGTATAAAGGTTATCTACATTGCCTTCGTACATTTTACGTGATGGAGCCACAAATAAACAGACAAACCGACAAACAGACAAACAGACAAAAATTCTAAAAATGCTGGAAATGGGTTCTGTTGGTTGTCCTTCAACACCCTAGCTATTTTTTTTGGATTTTATTTTGATGTACAAAAACGATTTTTCTACAGTTTTATTATATGTATAGAATAGAATAGATATTTTAAACTATGTAAAGACGGCGCGTATTCCACGCGCGCCTCTAGGGGTGTCAGCATAATGACGGGACCCCCTTTACAGGACCAAAACCTGCCGGGGTCGCGGGACTCACGAATTACCCCGAACCGACCCGAATTGACCCCGGAATGTAAAGGGCTATTGAAGGACACCGTGGATTTTAGTCAGTACGAGTTTGACAGTCCCTTCCGCTCTGCGCTGGCTGGGAGGACTCATTTGATGATTTCACCCCGCTAAAAAAATACTATGTAAAGACAAAGCAATCTTACCTGTAAAACATTAACCAGAGCATCTTCCATAATTTGCATATACGAGCAAATCCACTCGTCAATCCTTGTCTTAATTTTCTGCCTCATATTCTTACTTTTAATATAAAACCTACTTAGATTTTCATCTATAGGATCTATGCTCGTCCGAGTCCCAATTTTGTCATTCACTGTCGTACCTTCGAGCTGGGCGGACGTATTTCGCGCTACACTTTTTATTGGTAACAATTGAGGTATTTTGAATATCCCTGTGCTGTCTTTCGTTTTGACAGGACCGCCATCTTGATTTTTAGCTGTCAAGTCTGTGTTTATGGTATTGATGATTTTTTTTATTCGTGTTTGCGAAGCTGAGAGTGTTTTGGTGTCTCTGGTCGGTGCGAATGGGGTTTGGGTTAATGATAGTAGGTTTTCGGCATTTTCTGGTTTAGATTTTGGTTCTAAAAGTGTTATATTTGTAATTGGTACGGGGCAGAAAACTTTTTCTTTAGTTTCAAAATTATATTCCAAAGTATCTTTCTGAAATTCTTGTGTTTCATTATCTGGTTTTAAAACTGGATTTTCTTTCTTGGTCTTTCCGAAATCGAATGAGTTAAAGATGGATTTAGGATATTTGGTCAGTTTTTCAAAATTTTGGGAAAGAAACGGATTACGTGCCACATTTTTGGGTTTCAAGACCGATTTATCTTTTAATTTTAAGCTCGACACCTCACTACTTATATCCGAAGTTCCATCGCTATCCGATTTGGATAAATTTTTATTATTTTTAGGTTTAGTTATATTTATAATTTTATCATCAACACTGCTATCCGTTTCGCTATCGTCGCTCAAAAATAATTGTTTTTTGACCGGATTTCTAAAACTAAGTAGACCAAAATTTTGAGCATTTTCGTCATTTTTTGGAGTAATTTTTTTTATGTTTGACGTAACTTCCGGTTGTAATTTCAAGTTGGAAAATAGACTTAGATTATGTTTAAATTGATTTTTAGTGTCCGTGTTGTCATTTGAAAAGTTATTTTTGATATTTTTGGCTTCTGTTGTATAAGGAGGGCTGATATCAACACCATATTTAACATCATTTAGTTTATAAGATGGTATGTTTTGTAATGTAGCCCTTATTTTGAGATGTGGATCATTCGTTAATAGGACCTGAAAAAAAAAAGATATTTATCAGGCAGTTTTAAAGTTACTTTTATCGAATCACATAAATTGTCCTAATTACTAACTTTTAGATTGACACTATTATAATAGTTAGAGAAAAGTTACCGTAAAAACTTCAAAAAAAGGGGACGAAAGATTTGGTCTCGACGAGTAGAGCTACGGCAGCCTAAAGGAGCTTACCGACTTAGCTGACTCGTGCGATTTGTAATTTCTACTAACTAAAAATGAAAATCGTCCTTGCTACTACGATATAATGATGCAATTCGACTGACTTACGTCGTCGTGACGAGCGTGTTTTGTTTTTCATCTACCCGTAGATAACAGCACGTTTTATGTCATAATGTCGTGGTGGTAAGGATGATTTTCACTTTAGTTGAAATCGGTGGAATTGCTTCGCATCGCGTAGTCAGTGAGTTCCCTTATTGGTCAGAATGCTTCTAGAATAGTGATTCGAAAGACCACAGGTACGAGTCCTGCTCGCAGACTCGCGGAAACTACTTACCACATAATAATTTTTATTAACAGCTTTCATGCAACATTGGAGAATGCTCTCAGTGGTCACCACTATGTTGCCATTGTCTGGGGTTCGAGGTTCGACTGTGAACAATATTATCCAGTATTACGATCATCTATACTAATATTATAAAAAGGTTCGCCCAACGACGATATAATACTAGACTCCTAATAACAGGCGACCGATGTCTGCCAACACATTAGGCAAAAAAGTCTTATATTCGTCTCATTTCGACCAATCCTGTGAGCCGTAAACATACGTTGAGACAGAACAGACCTTGAGTTAGCCAATCACAACGCAGTACCCCGTCCCCCTCGCTTACGTAGTACCTCAGCGAGTTGGCAGAATAGGTTTGTTCGTTAGATCGTGCAATGCGTAGTCTAGTAATATATAGTCGTTGGGTTCGCCCAAAACGGTTTTTTACTCTGAGAGAGCGGAAGGCCAACAAAAGTGTAAAAAAAAAACATTTTTCATACTGATGGGCCCGATCAATTTCTCATTTTGTATGAAAAACCAAATATATTTTTTTTGCGAATTTCCAAAAGTCTTAGAACAAACATTGTTCAGTAACATGGGCTGAGTTACCCCACGAGAGGTTTTGCGCATTTACCGTTACACGTTGTAGATTTTTCAATGCACATGATAACGTCTCACATACCTATATAGTGGTGTGGAGGCTGTGTTAGTCTTCTAGTGAGCTGCCTCGCGTTGATGACTCGCTGTTGTCCGCGACAGTCGCCCAGGCACAGCGCCTCTATGTCCGCAGCCACCGCGTACGGGATCACGAGTCTGCATTTGGGATCTAGAAAGAAAAATATTGAAACTTGTGACTAAACGCACTGATTAAGAGTTGTGGTGGCATCTACATCATATTGGGTGCATGAATCCATTGAGGGATCGCCTTAAAAGGGTTCTTCGAAAGCAAATGGTATGCAAAGGAACAGGATGCACTTTTAATCAGAAACTGTCTTACTACAAAAAGTTAAGATCATCTGTTAGGTACACTTTTTAGGCAAGTGTTCAACTTGCCTAAAAAGTGTTACTGCAAAACGACCCTTAGATCAACGTCAAATGCCGTTTTGTCGTTGACACTTTTTTTAGACAAGGTGTTCAACCGATATTTACGAATATCTTTTTTATAGTAAGACGGTAAGAGTTTGACAGTCCCTTCTGCTAAGTGGTGGTGGAGACTCATTTGAAAATTTTGCCACCCCAAAAATAGTCACTTATTAGAAAGTGATAGCCGCGTCAATGTGCCGTGTTTGCCTCGCGAGGCAGCCTTTGAAATTTGCTCGGAAACTCAAGGGGCTCGAGAGGCAGGCCGAGTCATCCGAAGTCCTCGAGCATTCAAAATGGACAACACGACTGTTTAATGACCTCGCGAGCACGACACGCAGCGCACACCGAACGAACAGCGCATATTGAGATAACTTTGAGCGCATTCCGTTTACCAATAGCCGATGGCTCGGTCCCGAAGCTCGCTTAATCGAAGCAACGTGCGTATGAATGACTCCGAGTCAGGTCACACCGTGCAAGCATTTGTCTCATGAGGATGCCGCGCGACCCCGTACGCCCGAAATGGACGCAGATTAAAGTGTATAAAAGAACAAGGTGTAAAGTTTCTTAATACTCGGATGAAAAGGGAGGATCTGATCGAGACAAAGATATTTTTTTTTAACTATCATAATAAACAATATATTTTTAAAATAATAATAGCATCTACATTTATTTCACAGTTATTCTGCCTTGTGCCTGGGACTGTAGCACCATAATTATTTTAATTTTTTTTTTCTTTTGACAATTTAAAAATGCCTGTAACTGGCCTAGTTGGAATAAATGCTTTGATTTTTAGACATTACTAACCTGCCAATACAATTTGATCAATCAGCTCATAATCCAGCAACAATACATCGGTGTCAACCACAATATACCAAGTTGTGTTCTTATAAGTTAAATTTGGCCGTTGATTGTTGGCAGTTGGTAGTTCGTTGTTAGCAAGCAGCGGTGTCCTGGAAGTATCTTTTACAAAAGATGGTGGATCTTTTAGTAATGCTGGAGATTTTGGTGCATCGATGGTCTGTGATTGGTTTGATGTCAATATCTGTGAAGAAAAATAGGGTAATATAAATGCTTGTCAAACTAACTGACCGAATAAGAAATACATCCTATACTACACTCCAGAACGTAAATAGCCAATGTTACCACACGAGGGCACAAAGGCACAGTCTTCAACACTGGAACGTGAAGGGGTATTGAAGGACACCGGGGATTTTAGTCAGTATTAGCGATTCGAAAGAATTCCAACTACAAGTGAAAATCAACCTTACCACTATGACATAAAACACGTTGTTATCTATGGGTAGATGAAAAACAAAACACGATGGCCATGACAACGTCAAGTCAATCGAATTGCATCTTTATTTCTTAGTGGCAAGGTTGATTTTCACTTGTAGTTGGAATTCGTTCGAATCGCGTCGCATTGCGTCGTCTCTATAAAATTTTTAAATCCCTAGTCCCTAAGTCTGATAGTCCCTCTTGTCCTGCCCTGGGTGGGAGGACTTAATTGATGATTTTAAAAAAGGTAAAAAAAAGTAAGTCAAGCCATAAATGGCTTCGTAGAGGCAGTTCAGCGTGACACAACGTTAGCGTGGCGTGTGCTTGACGTGCTTACTTAAGGTCATAGCACATTATACCAGCACCGCAACAGCACAGCTGTAGCACGGCATCACTTTGAATTTGGGCTACAGCTAGCCGTTGGCGTGCTAACTGCGCGTCGTCCACTAGGTGTAAGCTCGCAGTTCGCGCGCCGACTGCGAGGTGCGAGCTTGCCGTCACTGTGAACACATAAAGGTCATGGCACACTATACCGGCACGGCAACGGCACGGCTCCAACCCAGCACTTAACTTGTCATTCAAATTAGAGCCTTATATCATGTGTCGTATAATATATTTCATAATGTCAATATAAAAAAGCTGTCGGCGCGCTTACCGCTACCATACAACTCTCATCGCAGCCCGCGCGCTGCAAGCGAGCAGACGGCGTGCTTACGGCGCGCCGTGTCCGAGTTGCTAGCCAAGCAAATGCTTTATAACAATTATTATGTTCACGGTGGCAGCAAGCTTGCGGCGCGCAGACTGCGAGCTTGCACCTGGCGGGCGACGCGCAGTTAGCACGCTTATGGCTAGCCTTCGCCTAAATTCGGGGTGAGGTTGTGCTGCAGCCGCACCGTTGCCGTGCCGGTATAGTGTACCATGACCTTAATTGTTAAGACATTTGTTTCGCTAGCAACTCGGAGTCGGCCGCCGCGCCGTAGGCACGCCGTCTGCTCGCTTGCAGCGTACGGGCTGCGAGGCGAGTTGTATGGTAGCGGTAAGCGCGCCGACTTCCCGCCGTTGGCTTTTTCATATTGACATTATGAAATATATTATATATATATATATATATATACACATACGCACACTATATATATATATATATAGTGTGCCATGACCTTTAAGGTCATGGCACACTATACCGGCACGGCAACGGCACGGCTCCAACCCAGCACTCAACTTGTCATTCAAATTGGAGCCTTAAATCATGTGTCTTATAATATATTTCATAATGTTAATAAGAAAAAGCCAACGGCGGGGAGTCGGCGCGCTTACCGCTACCATGTACAGCTCACCTCGCAGCCCGCGCGCTGCAAGCGAGCAGACGGCGGCGGCGGCGTGCTTACGGCGGGCGCGCCGTCTCCGAGTTGCTAGCGAAAGAATTGGCTTATAACAATTACGTTTACGGTGACAACAAGCTTGCACCTCGCAGACGGCGCGTGGACTGCGAGCTTACACCTCGCGGACGACGCGCAGTTAGCACGCTAACGGCTAGCCGTAGCCTAAATTCGAGGTGACGCCGTGCTGCAGCTGTACAGTTGCGGTGCTGGTATAATGTGCCATGACCTTTAGTATGAAAATATTTAAGCCGGAAACACATTATTTAACACGCCACGCGACGCAACGTGTCGACACCCAATGTGCAGTAAGCGCGTGTCGTCGCGTCGGGTGTTCATAGCAGGGACCGAAACCGGTATCAACAATACGGGTATTTTTTCGGTAACAACCTTTTTTTCTTTTACAGGTAATTTTAAAGAGATTACTTTTATTATTAAAAGTGAATACATAACCAGTATTAATACCGGTTACCGAAATAAAAATTACCCCTATCTTGCACACTTCACTCGTGCCGTCGGCAATAGTCACAGGGCGCGCATCGCATGTGTGTGTGACAAAGAGTCGTTATCTTTAGTTAACCGGTATTAAAACGGTAACCTGAATAGAGGTTACATTTTTCTTCGGTCTGGTTACCCAGATAGCGGTTACCTAAGTCTGAAAAATAACCAAAATTCTTCAATACCGGTACCGTAATTTATAAAGGTTTTCGGTCCCTGGTTCATAGTGTGATTCTGGTCATAGAAAACCAACGACTATATATTACTAGACTACGCATTGCACGATCTAACGAACAAAACTATTCTGCCAACTCGCTGAGGTACTACGTAAGCGAGGGGGACGGGGTACTGCGTTGTGATTGGCTAATTCAAGGTCTGTTCTGTCTCAACGTATGTTTACGGCTCACAGGATTGGTCGAAATGAGACAAATATAAGACTTTTTTGCCTAATGTGTTGACAGACATCGGTCGCCTGTTATTAGGAGTCTAGTATTATATCGTCGTTGATTGCGTGTAAAGGGTGCAATTACCCCATGAGATCTATAAGTAGTTGTTGATGTGGGTGTTTAAATATTGTCAAAAGCACCCTCAATCCTGGACAAACTTTCTACTTACAATAAAGTCTTCTTGTGTTGCCGCATTATTAATAGTATCTGTGTCATCATCTGTTTCACTCTTTATATTAAATTTTACTTTTTTCTTCAGTGTTAGAGGTTTTAATTCACTTGGTTTCAGCTTCTTTCCTGAAATTTATGCAAAAAATAAAATAGATTAAAGCTAAAAACAAAGAATGCAGCTTTTATTGAGCACACTTAACCGATTCGTTGCGGAGGGCACGTTTCAGTGCCATTATTTTCTTTTGCGTGTGGCGTTAGGCACGGATGTGTGCAACGACGATATAATACTAGACTCCGCATGCACGATCTAAGGAACAAAAATTATTCTGTCAACTCGCTGAGGTACTACGTAAGCGAGGGGGACGGGGTACTGCGTTGTGATTGGCTAACTCAAGGTCTGTTCTGTCTCAACGTATGTTTACGGCTCACAGGATTGGTCGAAATGAATATATTACTTTTTTGCCTAATGTGTTGACAGACATCGGTCGCCTGTTATTAGGAGTCTAGTAATATATTGTCGTTGGATGTGTGTCATTTTAAAATCGGTGTTTCGTGTTTCAATTTTGTTCGACGCCACAGGTAGAAGTTAGCGAAATTAGACATCGCAACGAATCGGTTAATTTGATTAGCTAGCTAAGCCAAAAATTTTGTATTTTACTTTTTTTTTTCAAACATCTTCAATGCTTTAGCTGGGAAAACGATGTCCCAAAGATCTTATTTTTTTAGCATGGTAAAATCAAATGAGTCCTCCCACCCAGGGCAGGGCGAGAAGGCCTGTCAGACTCGTACTGACTAAAATCCACGGTGTCAATAGCCCTTTACGTTCCAAAGTCACGGTAATTCCTTAATTCCGCGACCCGGGCACGCAATGTACTTAGACTGATCCTGCTAAAAGAATATTCAACTTACTTTCAACTCCTGCATCTGTGGGATCTAGAGATTTTCTCTTTGCAAGTAAGAGGAATCTCAGATCAGTCCTATCTAGGTTCTCCAAAACTGAGTCTTCCTGAACAACTTCAGGTGCCTCAGTACTTGATTTTGTACTCTCAACCTTATTACTAACATTTATGGTAGGTTTCACATTACTCTTAACTTCTGTAATTTTTGAAGTAGGAATTTTGGATTCAAATTTAAAAGTCGGTTCCTTGATCAAAGTCTTTGAAAAGAGATTCTGAGATTCAGAAACGCATTCAAGAAATGGATTTTTTGGAGTAGATGTTTCAAATTTTTGGAACGGTTTGACAACTTTAGATTTTGTATCGAAACTTAGAATTGGGGGTTCGTAGTTTTTAAAGCGCTTGCATAGCGGTATGTTAGAAGATTGTGCAAAGAGTTCTCGTTCAAATTCAGATATCTGCGTGGCTTTTTCAAACATTGGCTTCCTTTCAGGACAAAACATTGGGAATGGTAATGATGTCCAGACGATATTGGGTATTATAGGTTCAACATTGGACACATATTTGGGAAAAATGGCTTGGCCAAATGTTGGCAGTTGGGCACTAAGAAAGTTTCCAAGATAATTAGGTCTTTGGAAGTTAGTGTGAATATTATGGGTTGTGGTTATCGGTTCGTCCGGCAATGCTTTCGGTTCTGGATATCCGTGAGATTTGTCCGTTATTCTGTGGAAAACGCTTTCCTTTTTAATGTCTTTGTTCTGAAAACAAAATAGTGAAACGTAAGTCGGTGGGTCATCTTAGGAGCGCAGTTTATTAATAAAATTAAATGCTAATACTCATTATAATTTTTTGGTGATTAGCTATAAATATGATTCAAGCTTGGGTTGAATGTGTTGTTTTTTCGTGTTTTATTGTATGAATGATAACATTTATACTTGATATGTTATGTTCATAGTAATTTTAATTAAATTTGGGGTGTATACAGTGTGCAGTGTCCCAGGAAATTGTGGATCAACTTGTACAGGGGCTTGGGAGACCAGTGAGACATATTATGATGCTAAAACTAATGAGAATATACAAGTGAGAGGAATATTCTAGAGTATAGGAATATCCCCTACCAAGTACCTATTCCAATACCGTAAAAACCGCACCGAAACCGTAAAATACGTAAAAATACGACACTAACGCACATAATTTGGGGAAAACTTTATGTTGCTTATTATTTTTAACAAGTAGTGAACATTTTAACTTATGTTTTGAAACAAAAATACTCCAGCAGATAGCAAAACAACTAAATCAACGCCATCAGTGAATAGATTCTAACTGAACAGCATGAATTTCGGAAAACTCACGATCAAAAAGCTTTTGTTTACAAAACTTGTTTTTATTGAAATCGGCAAAAAAAATATGGCGGAAATCGCATGCCAAAGGAATCAAACCTCTTTGACATGCATGCGCGCTTTATTTTAATTTTATGACATCATGTCAAAAGTTTTTTGGAGCTCATCTGTTGCTATATTTTCGTAGTAGGTATATTTTGGAAATTTACAAGTATACATACATCATTTTGGTTGAGACTCCATGCGGTTTCTCCATTTAGCACATTGAAATAATAAAATTTGCCAGGAAAGCTTTTTGAAGGACATAAAATCCAACCGGCATTCAATTCAATATTTTTCTTTGTATCGTTCATTGTTACCGCAATTTAACTAGTATAACTATAAAGCTAGACACTACATAGGGAATAGAATGATTTTATATTCATGAAAAGCTAAATGAAACATGTTAATTTGCAAATGAAAGTTACTAAAAGCTATGAAGAACAAGTTGAGAAAATAAAATTTGCTTACACCCGCGAATTTCCAACGAAGGCAGGGAGTTCGCTTTCTTTGACATTGACATTGACAGTTGACACTGACGGCTACTGTTCTATTTTCCATGAATTTCACAGGTTATATAAGGCAATATTTCTGTTGAAACTTTATAACACAGACGAAGAATTATATTGTCATTTTTCATAATAAACAAAATTCTGTGGTTGAATCTACGTTCTACGTTTTGTTTCATTGTTAACATCAAACATAGATAAAGAGCATGAACCGAGCATAATCGGTCTAAATTGCCATATTGGAAGCGCTTGGTATGTGTTTTTCCTAAAAAAACCGTAAGAGCAGGTAGTTGTAGTGTCGACGCCGTCGATTGATATCTGCCATTGCAGCCATCCGAACACCACGGGATTTAAAGAACAAATAACATGTCTGTATCGTGTATATGAATCGCACATACAATACTTTTGTCCGTGCAACAGTCTGTGCAACGCAAGTCTGCACCGTCCGTCTAGACCCAGCTTTAGAAAGGTGGGTGAGATATCGACTCATTTCTGTATAGCTGCTAATCAGTGGACAAATCAGACTAAACTCGCCCGTTATTCTGTTGAAACTCCCTTATTTGGTAAGTTTGCACAGTGCTTGTCTCAATTTTCAGGTTGGACAACGTTTTATCGGGTTATACCTTACAATAGGAATTCCTCAGTGATTGGGTTCGTGGATTTGAGTCTTGCACACATATTACATACGATTTAAGCATATCATCAGTAGGTCTATAATGTTCTCACTGATGTGAAACGTCAGGCAGTGGCGATAAAATAATTTTCTCAAAATGTATCTGGCTAGGCTCAAAGTGTTTGATCCTACAATCTATGTCTCGTAAATCAGGATCGCACTAAGCTTAGCTGGCAAAAAATAAAACGCTCTTGACATTATAAATGTTTTGTTTATTTAAAATTACCATAAAGCTAAAGTGAGCAAAATTGATGCTACTATATTAAATTAGGAACAATCACAGCTACAAACTACCCCGGATGCATTTTTATTATTATATAACTTACACAGTTACACCTTTACATAAACAATAGAAAAAAAACATAGCTTGGGCTAAGATTATAATGTATTTTTACATTTGTCTAAACTTGACAGTTGCAATCGAAAATCTTCCTTATGGCTATTTCTTTAAAGATCATTATATATTTTGTCGATGCAACGTCAGGGCAAAATAAATGTAAATTGATTTGTAATTTTGCATACCTAGATAAAATTCAGACAGATTAATTTATAATTAAAGAAAATAAAATCAAACAAGAAAATAACAAAATATAAGAAAGTAGGTACTCTAATTCATCATCTATTTTTAATTATCAAGGTACAGACGTTAGTACATCAACCTATGCTAATCAGTCAAACTTTGATAGAATTTCAACTTTATTTCAATGACAGGTTCATGTTATAACGAGAAAAAAAATAGTTTTCAACTGGAATTGATTGACGTGCATGCGTCTGTACAAAAAAATACGATTTATGATTTGGTGAAACCAGTACAGGCAAGACTCCAGGCACTGACATAAAATATAATTATCTAAAGTCCTTATATAGTCATAAAACCATAGACTTTAGCATGGACTGAGTCTTCCCTAGCCAAATAAAATTGCAATACCCTCTAGAAAGAGAGAAAAACAATTAAAGGAACATTTTCTATGTCCTCCAGGAAAGAGATAGATGTATACTAAAGATAGAAAATGATGCCAGTTTTGCGAGATAATACTCGATCCATAATTTATGTCTATGCTTCAGACAGTACAATTTCTCCGTACCGGTTTAATGAATCCATTTGAGGTAGATAGGAAGACGAAAAAGTTATACATTTATTATTATCTCAATTTATTTAAAAATTTCGCGTATACTTTGGCTATGTCATGAAAATTATATTATATTCAGTCTTTATTTACATTGTAAACCTTTTTCCCCTATAAAAAAAAGATAAGCATGTCTTGAGTCGTCTACAAAGAAAGAAAATACAGAGCATTACTATTTCTCTGCAGGTTTGCAGTAAGTACACCAATTTATCGAGTAGCCCACATTCGAACGAGCGCCATTTTTTTGGCGTTAAAAAAGCGCTGAGATGGAACAAAAACAAAAAATCAACTTAAATGTCACTGCCCAGCACTTAAAATTGAATACAGTTTAAAACAAGCGCCGCTCTTTATAAAGCGCTGAAATAGAACAAAATGTATTCCAATGTATCTGTGCACACGTCAGCTGTTTTAAAACTCAGCGCTTTTTAACGCCTGTAAAAACGCTCTCGTGCGTCGAATGGCCTCTTATTATTCCTTTGCAGGTATGCAGTAAGTACGGCAATTTATCGAGTTTACATTGAGAAGGTCTGTTTAACTACTTTGTATAGATGGCGTGACTATAGCTAAGTCCTAAACTGACCAATGAGGTCAAGGTTTTTTAAATGACATTGACAGTGTTTAAACCAATGACAGGTCTTGGATTTAGCTACAGTAGCGCCATTAATTTCGCAGATTTCATCACAGATTGTCGATGCAAGGGTGAAATGCATCGTACACCATAAAACAAGTAACTCAGCATATTTTTTTACATAATTTTTGAATGGTCAGACCATTAATTCTCTATAAATAAATTGTTTTACAAACTAATCTTTGTATAAGCTTTAGTTAAACCTAACTTTTGCGTACATTTATCTATTAAGCTGAGCAGGAAAAGCCATTTTTGCAGTTTACAAGGATCTTTTATAAGGCAATTTTTGAACATTTTATCAAAATGTATTGATCTAATTAAGATGGAAGTGTTAGTTCCGATTTTGTCCACGCGTCAAAACATCCTTGTCAAACAACAACAAATAAAATAAATAATTTATCGACTCAAAGACATACAAAAATTCGATTTCTTAGAAAAAGAATTAACTAGTCTTCAAAAACGATTCTTTTTCAAACGATAGTATTTTATTTTTCGTTGCATTTTTACTTTTAAATATTAGAATAGATTTTAGACTGTCATTTTCTATGCTGTTTGTATAAATTAGTTTTGTTAGTAAATAGATGCCTATTAAGATCATTGTGGTTGATATTATTGTTGATAATGGCGGTACAATAACTCTGGTGAAGAAGATAGCTGTTCTTATGTGTGTTGGCAAGCCTTCTTGATGCTGGAACAAAAATAAAAATGTCGTTCAGGAACTTAAATTATAAAATACAACGTTCTTAGAGAGGTTTTAAAAAGGGCGAGTTGAGTTATTGTTTTTTTTTCTTATGATAGACTCGCTTTTGACCTTCATCTCGCGTGATGGGTAACTCGCCGTCCGATCATGGACCATACCGCATCGTGTTCCACGTGCGCCTCAAAGAACTGTCAGCAATCTGACGGCCATCTTGGAGGGCCAAAGCCTGCTGGGATCGCGGGACTGTGTCATCAGGCAACCGTGACCCTGGAACGTAAAGGGCTTTTGAAGGATCACCGTGGATTTTAGTCAGTACGAGTCTGGCAGTCCCTCCCGTCCCGTCCCGGACGTTTCCTCACGATGTTTTCTTTCACCGTTTAGAGATCAGTGGTGATGAAATAAATTACACAAAGTAATGCGCCTGGCTGGATTCGAACCGACGACCTAAAACTCGTAAGTCGATCGATACCACAGGGCTACCACTGTCTGCTCTATGTATTAATGTAATACGATGATGGAATTTCTATAAGACGAAACTTTCTATGGAACGTTATACTCACATATTCAGCCCAAAACAAGGGTAACACACTATTGGATAGTTTGATGAACTTCTCATCAAATCCTGTGAGGTCGTGGATCCTAAGGTTGCTCTGCATCCTGGCCACGGCTTCGAAAGGCGTACCGGTGTACTGTGGAAGAAGATAGAGGTTATTAGAAGTGGGAATAAATAGTGCAAGTTAAGAGTCTAAAAACCCTTGGAAACGAAGTCAGGCGGCGGCGCGTCCAGTTCGAAGACTAAGGAACGCAGGCTGTTCATAAAGCCACATTTTCACTTGGAGACTGTCATGTTGCGAAGACATATCGCCCGACATTTACGTGGTATGCCTCTGCAACTTTATGAGACAATGTCGCTCGACATTTCCCTTGTTCACATTGGCCAGCTTCTACTAGATTCGAATTACGGCAAGCTGCGCGACCAGTAAGTGCCCACCCACGAGCGTTTTTTTCTGGGCGTTAAAAAGCGCCGGAAATAGAACAAATGCATTCCCATGTATCTGTTCACAGGTAAGCGCTATTAAAACGTGGCTTTTTTCGAACTGTATTTGAATTTGAGTATCTGTATTTGAATTCGCGACGTTGGGCGATATCGTGCGGGACACGTGAATTACGTATCGAGCGACAAAGTCGCGGAACAAATTTCCCCTAGTGAAAATGCGGCTTAAACTTTCCAATTATACCGAGGAGAACTTCTAAGTTGTAAAAAGGTTAGCAAAGATTTTATGCTTATTTTTTACGTTTGGGAGGATGTAGTTGCTCTCAGGTGTCAGAGGTAATTAAGCCGTTTCTGGGAACCACACAGTCCTCGACATGGCTTCTGGCAGTTTCTTCACGATGTTTTTCTTCCACCAATGTCAGTAAATGTCCAAGATAAACTTAGAAAGTACAAATGCATTGAAGAAGACACATTGGTACTTGCCCGGATTTGAACTCACCATGAGAGGGGTCGAGTTTCAATCTCTGGGCCATCGTACTTACATAAAACTGGGTGACATGATGATTCGTGAGGCTGGTTATCAGTATTCCCTCCATCGGTGTAAATCATATGTCAGAATCAACCGTTGCGAACAGCAGTAAAACGCCGGCGATAAAGTACGACGTAGTCCCGAAGAATGAATTTAACTGTCTTGGATCTCGCACCAAAATCAATCAGTCAAGAATTGCGAAGGAGTAGGATAACATTATCCCAATAATAAACATTATTTTAGTTATAAATTGTACTTACTGGTTCCAAAATAACATAAGAGTTATGTTTAAACCTGTCTGGTTTGAGACCGGTCACAAAGCGGTCTTTCGGAACGCCACCAGTGTAGAAATGCGGGTAGGAAATAACCATTGGGACGTCTGTAACAATGATTTAAAAATAAATTTCCATGTAAAATAGAAAAATTTTGTCGCCATTTAGGTAAAAATACAATTCAATAACGTTTTCAAGAGATTTTCGAAAGACTGTGGTATTTAATGCATCGAAATAAATTCACGAATGTTGTCAAGTCATCAATATAAACAAAAAATAATAAAATTGATTTTGCTCCTCTATCATATTTAATACTTAGAAATAATGTGTTTGAAATTGCATATACGAAACTTTATCAAGTCTTCAAGCTTTATTATAAGCATTTCCTTTTATTTAGTCATAAAAAGAAAAATTCATGCGGTCAATTGAATTTGACAAAATCCCTACCGTAGCTCCAAGAATTATGATGAGCGGTTCGAAGTACCGCATGAAAACAGTTTCTGGAAAGCTATGGCGAAGGCTTTTGCCCACCAGTAGGACATTCAGGGTAAATTAAAAAGAAGTCCTATGTACACATTGTAACTAATTTAGATTCAAAAGTGGGTTCGTTTCTTTCGTTACACTAGTACGCTCGAATCATCCAACAGATATATGGAGATATATGGGACTTTGGGGACGGGTTTTTAAGCTACTTTGTTTTTGCAAAATGCCCTAAAAGAGAAAAAAAGCAGGAGGGGGTGGCTTTTGTATGAAACTTCTTAATATGTCGTCAGATTTGCCTCTAACTCACAATGAATTGACGAAATCTCTATCGAAACTGACATGAATAAGCTTTAATTCTTACTGAAGTAACACTTGGAAGCATCGCTGAGTCCTTGTGGCAGGCTCGGCTCGGTGTCGTAACAATCAGTTCCGTTCGTGACGCGGTCGAAGACGCTCTCTGAGAGGTTGTAGCGATAGAGTGGGACATTGTGCATTGTCAGCTCACCTGGAAAGGAGGAAGATGTTTGGTTAATCAATAGCTGAAGGAGCACTGTTGGATACTGGTTCTGTAATTACGTATTTTGAAGAGGAAGATAAGGCGCGACGCCTACTGGTAAGTCCAGATGGTTAGGCATGATTGAATCGTAGTCCGTATGTCTGGCCAGGGAGGCTTAACGAACTTACCCATGACGCGATTCGTGCGATTTGCAATTTCCACTAAATAAAAATGAAAATCGACCTTGCTAATACGACATAATGATGCGATTCGATTGACTGACGTCGTCGTAGCGGGCGTGTTTTGTTTTACAACTACCCGTAGATAACAACGTGTTTTATGTCATATGTCGTAGTGGTAAGGATGATTTTCACTTGTAGTTGGAATTCGAGGAATTGCGTCGCAATCGCGTCGTGAGGAAGCTCCCTTAAGCACAGGCCAGACAGACAGAAGAAACTTTAGACGAGGATGCGTCGCGGACAAACATTTTGTATGAAAGGGACGCTGTAGAGGCCAATATCTGCACCCCGCTGCGTCTTACTTCTTTTCTGTGTGTCCAGTGATTTAGCCGCTGATGTAACATTTACATCTGCGCCTGTCCGCGACGCGTCCTCGTCTTTCGTCTCCTCTGCCTGGCCTGCGCTTAAAGGTGCCGGTTCGCGCGCGAGACAGTGACAGGGAAACCACGGCAGTACTTAACAGGCAATGACAAATGTCTCCTGTCTCGGTCTCCCTGTCGCGGCGCGAACAGCGGCCTATGCAGAAGCGGCCACGACAAGTGTCGCGGTCTCCTGTCGCGGTGTCCTGTCACGGTATCCTGTCGCAGTCTCGCGCGCGAACCGGCACCTTAAGGGAGACAGGACAGACGGGGAAAATGTCTAGGTAAGAGGATAGGAATGGAAGGAAAGAAAAAAAGAACTCACTATCAAAATAAAGCGGCATCAACTTGCAGACTGTCTTCCTCCAGTACCTCAGTACATCTTGCTTGGTAAGTCGCTGAGCGTACATCACACCTTCAGTGGAGCCGAAAAGACGGTCTGGACAAGTCTGGAAAATATACAATTTAAGATGTAAATATTTATACGCAACTAGCTTCCGCCCGCGGCTTCGCCCGCGTGGTGTTTTGATAGCCTATGTTCTTTCTCAGGGTCTAAAGATTGTCTGTGCCAAATTTCATCAAAATCGGTTGAGAGGTTTAAGCAGGAAAGTCTAACAGACAGACAGACAGAGTTACTTTCGCATTTATAATATTAGTTTGGATTACACCTGCATCGCGTCTTGTAAAGATTTATGAGGAAAGAAAAAATCAGCTGCAAGTGGGATGCAAACCCGCGTCTTCTGGATAAGTAGTCCAGACGCCTTACCAATTAGGCTGAGTTCCACTCGCACCTAAATTTTTCTTTCCTCAAAAATCTTTATATAATGACAATGGGCAAAAGCGGTCCAAGATCCTCCACTTATGACACTTATGGGAAATAAAAGAACATAGTTGTGACATCATTCTGGCAAAAGATTATCGAAATCTGTCCTGGGGTTCTTTTTTTATTTCCGTTTAAAAGTGACTACCTAATCTAACCTAACCCAACTTTTTTCATTCAGCTGTAAATGATGCCCGACGCATACTGAACCATCTGGTAAGGCAGTTGGCTTATGTTTGACTTACACCGACTGAAAATACCAATGAGACCTTAAATAGCTAACCTAACCTAACTTTTTTTGTTCAGCTACAAATGATGCCCGACGCACAGTGAACCATCTGGGAAGATGTTTGGCTTATGTGTGACTTGGACCCACTAAAAATACCAATGAGACCATAAATAGCTAACCTAACCTAACTTTTTTGTTTAGCTAAAAATGATGCCCGACGCATACTGAACCATCTGGGAAGGCGGTTGGCTTATGTTTAACTTACACCGACTGAAAATACCAATGAGACCTTAAATAGCTAACCTAACCTAACTTTTTTTGTTCAGCTAAAAATGATGCTCGACGCACAGTGAACCATCTGGGAAGACGGTTGGCTTATGTGTGACTTGGACCCACTAAAAATACCAACCAGACCTTAAATAGCTAACCTAACCTAATTTTTTTTGTTCAGCTAAAATGATGCCCGACGTATACTGAACCATCTGAGAAGGCGGTTGGCTTATGTGTGACTTCGACGCACTAAAAGTACGAACAAAACCTTAAATAGCTAACCTTACCTAACTTTTTTTGTTCAGATAAAAATGATGCCCGACGCATACTGAACCATCTGGGAAGGCGGTTGGCTTATGTTTAACTAACACCGACTGAAAATACCAATGAGACTTTATATAGCTAACCTAACCTAACTTTTTTTGTTCAGCTAAAAATAATGCCCGACGTGTATACTGAACCATCTGGGAAGACGGTTGGCTTATGTGTGACTTGGACCCACTAAAAATACCAATGAGACCATAAATAGCTAACCTAACCTAACTTTTTTTGTTCAGGAAAAAATGATGCCCGACGTACAGTGAACCATCTGGGAAGACGGTTTGGCTTATGTGTGTTTTTTTTTTTTTTTTTTTTTTTTTTAGCGTGGTAAAATCATCAAATGAGTCCTCCAACCCCGGGCAGGGCGGGAGGGACTGTCAGACCTCTACTGACTAAAATCCACGGTGTCCTTCAATAGCCCTTTCTGTTCCAGGGTCACGGTAAGGAAATAATCCCGCGACCCCGGCAGGCTTTGGCCCTCTGAGAGGGGGGCCCCGTCATAATGCAGACGCTCTTTGAGGCGCGCGTGGGACACAACGCGCCGTCGACCCGGGCATGGTCCTTGGTCGGGCAGCGAGTTGCCCTTTACTCGCTGCCCGCATGCCCAGGCTTATGTGTGACTTGGACCCACTAAAAATACCAACCAGACCTTAAATAGCTAACCTAACCTAATTTTTTTTGTTCAGCTAAAATGATGCCCGACGTATACTGAACCATCTGAGAAGGCGGTTGGCTTATGTGTGACTTCGACGCACTAAAAGTACGAACAAAACCTTAAATAGCTAACCTAACCTAACTTTTTTTGTTCAGATAAAAATGATGCCCGACGCATACTGAATCATCTGGGAAGGCGGTTGGCATAAGTGTGACTTCGACCCACAAAAAATACCAACGAGACCTTAAATAGCTAACCTAACTTCTTTTGTTCAACTAAAAATGATGCCCGACGCACACTAAACTATCTGGGAATGCGGTTGGCTTATGTTTCACTTACACCCACTAAAAATACCAACGAGACCTTGATTAGCTATTTAAAAAGCTAACCTAACCTAACTTTTTTTGTTCAGCTTCAGCAGACCTTAAGGTCTCGTTGGTATTTTAGTGGGTCCAAGTCACACATAAGCCAACCGCCTTCCCAGATGGTTCAGTATACGTCAGGCATCATTTTTAGCTGAACAAAAAAAGGTAGGTTAGGTTAGCTATTTAAGGTTTTGTTGGTATTTTTAGTGGGTCGAAATCACACATAAGCCAATCGCCTTCCCAGATGGTTCAGTATACGTCGGGCATCATATTTATCTGTCAAAAAAAGTTAGGTTAGGTTAGCTATTTAAGGTTTTGTTTGGTATTTTTAGTGGGTCGAAATCACACATAAGCCAACCGCCTTCCCAGATGGTTCAGTATACGTCGGGCATCATATTTAGCTGTCAAAAAAAGTTAGGTTAGGTTAGCTATTTAAGGTTTTGTTGGTATTTTTAGTGGGTCGAAATCACACATAAGCCAACCGCCTTCCCAGATGGTTTAATACACGTCGGGCATCATTTTAGCGGAACAGAAAAAGTTAGGTTAGATTAGGTAATTAAGGTCTGGTTGGTATTTTTAGTGGGTCCAAGTCACACATAAGCCAACCGTCTTCCCAGATGGTTCACTGTGCGTTGGGCATCATTTTTAGCTGAACAAAAAAAGTTAGGTTAGGTTAGCTATTTAAGGTCTCATTGGTATTTTCAGTCGGTGTAAGTCAAACATAAGCCAACCGCCTTCCCAGATGGTTCAGTATGCGTCGGGCATCATTTTTAGCTGAATGAAAAATGTTAGGTTAGGTTAGCTATTTAATTATTATTATTATTATTTAATTATTTCAGATTTTAAATCCATATTTTGTTAGTAAAAATCTTAAAACTAATGTTAGTAGACACAAAATACAAAATTCAAAAACGACTTGGTACACCTACGTGTGCAGCCGTATCCAGTGAGCCAGCATGGGGCTGTTCCACCTTTCGCACAAAAAACTCAAAAATTTAATATTTAAGGTCTTGTTGGTATTTTTAGTGGGTCTAAGGCACGCATAAGCTAACCGCCTTCCCAGATGATTCAATATGCGTCGGGCATTATTTACAGCTTAACAAGTTAGGTTAGGTTAGGTTTGAATAGGTAAGGTTAGGTTAGGTTAGTAGTCACTTAAATGGACATAAAAAAAGAACTCCCGGACGGATTTTGATAATCTCTTGCCAGAATGATGTCACAACCATATTCTTTCATTTCCCATAAGTGTCATCAGTGGAGGATCTTGGACCAAGTTCCATACATTTTTGCCCATTGTCCAAAGTTCAAAATATCAACTTGGAGAGTAAGATACCTTTTTTTGCATAATAAAATCATCAAATGAGTTCCCCTGTACTTCCGTTTAGCATTTTACATGGAGCGACCTGCCAATCTTTTTCAATTGGAACCAGTAGTTCCTAAGATTAGCACGTAACAGGTGCAGGACCAATCAGTAGATTTTACAACACTTACTTCAGGATCATATCCAGGCAGCTGTGGCTCTCCCCTGAATCTACTGATTTGGAAGAACTCCTTGTGGCCCCACTGAGGACCTATTTTAACTGTCATCTCGTCTGTGAAGTCAGCATAGATCTGAAAACAAAAACCCAGTTTATAAATTACCGTTGATATTTAATTTGTGTCCTAGCTCCATAGACTCAAAAGATTTCGCTGACCTAAGAATTCATTGCGATTTTTGGAGTTCTTTAATGTCTAATAGTGAGTTTTTGAAGAGCTTCAAACGTAACTTTGCTGTATTGTTGTTGTGAGTTTTGAATCTCTTTTAAGGACTATTGGTAAGTCCTAAAAGAGCTATAAAAGTCCTTATGATGCGTTGTTGCTGCCAGCGTCATTTCGCGTTCTTTAAAGTCTAATGGTGAGTCCTAAACGAGCTCCAAAACTCGCTACTTTGTATTTTTGTTGTCAGCGATATTTGTAGTTCTTTAAAGACTAATAGTGTGTACAAGAACTCCAAATATCGCTAAGTGTTCCTAGTTGTCACTTGCCTAGCTAAATTAAAGAAATTTAGACTCACTCTATCCAGCATTCCAGCATTATTGACAGGCACTAACCCAGGCGCCATAGTCTGACATACGTCCAGCACAGGGTCGGTGAAGTTCCAGAGGTACTCGTATATTGTCTTCTTGACAAACGGCTCTGGATTGTACATGCTGATTAAAGACCTCAGCACTGTCTTCACCCAGTAGTTCGCGTCGTGAAGGTAGGAGAAAATGCCCTGGAAACCAAAATTGACATAGGTAATAATTTACATCTAGCCATATCTTCATGAGAGCAGTGGTGGCCCAATGGTATCGGCCTCAACTTACGAGTTGTAGGTCGTACGTTCGAACCCAGCCTGGCACATTACTTTGTGTAATTTATTTCATCTCAAAACGGTGAAGGAAAACATCGTGAGGAAATCGGTGAAGGAAAAAATTCGACGATATGTGACATCCACCAATCCGCACTGGGCCCGCGTGGTGGATTGTGGCCTGATAGTAGGTACTCCCTCTCATAGAGAGGAGGCCTGTGTCCCAGCAGTGGGAACATATAGGCTGATGATGATATCATCATCATTATCTACCTGCCTTTTCTCAACTATGTTGCGGTCGGCTTCTAGTCGAATCGGATGCAGCTAAATATCAGTATTTTAGATAAAGCGACTGCCTATCTAATCTCCACGACCGTAAGGAATACCAAGTTAATGGACTTGGTAACATAATCCTTATGGTTAAATTGGTTGTCAGACTTTCCGACGAATTACATTAACCACTGTCATGGATATACAAATGACTGCCGGGACCAAAGGCCCAGCACTCATTTGCAGATCTTTTTACGTGCTTTTTGTTTTGATTTAGGCATAGAGGAAACTTGTAATGATATTGTTCCTAAGTGTTTGAGGGAGGTTAAAAATTGTATGTAAATCATACATGTTAGCCGAGGTGTCACAGTTTTTGTCTAGAGAGTCAGAAATAGTTATTTGTTATGCAAGGCTGCAAAGTTGATTTTTGGCGCGAGTACTTGAATTGAAAACTGAGCGAGCGAAGGATTCTAAGATTGAACCGCGAGAGAAACGAGCGGTTCAAATATAGAATCCTGAGCGATGCGAAGTTTTCAAAGGTACGAGACGCAGAAAAACTTTGCTGCCGAGTGCAACACACAACTTTTCACCTCACACAGCGAGGAAATGAAGTGGGGGCATTGACCTATACCTACAGGGGGCGGCTCGCCAGGCAGTGTAGAAAACAATTGAATACAAGACGTGTTCGAATTTTAAACAACACTTTGTGCTCTAGAGCACAAAATGGAGTTTTGCGCTCAGATTTTGAATGAGAAATAGAATCTTTCCGAGCGTGTGAGGTGAAAAAGAAATTGTGCGTGCAGTCGATGGCATGGCACGGGCAGCCAATACATCACGCTGTCGACGTTGAGATGTTAAACTTATTTAATAGCACTCAAAACAAAACAAACAATTTAAATAACAATTTTATTACACGGAAACAAAACCGCCATTTTGATTTCGAACATCAATGGTAGTTGAGTCGCCGTAAAACTATTGTTTATAAATAAATCTATTATTATTTAAATTGTTTTTGAGTCCTTGCCATTATTAACATAGGTTAAGTAAGCAATGTTATTTTATTGATAATAAAATTTTGAGAATACAATTTGTTTTGGTTTTTGTTATTACATTTGGTAACTGCTGACTGTCTAAGATTAGGCTGGCATAATAACCTGTGGTTCTAATAGTAATCTCTCCAGACTAGGGTTATTTGTGAAAATCCCAGAATTTACAATGGAAATCAGACTTTTTGTCCAGGCTTTAATTTTTTCTTCCTGGCAACCCTACAGTTAACCGATTTTGGTCGAGGCTGGCAATCTCAATATTACCTATCGACGCGGGAGATAGGTACTCTAGTGCACAAGTGTGTGCACAGCCACAGGTGCATTTTCTATTCTTTAGCTCTGATAGTCCGATAGGACGGCAATCCGACACGACCGGAGAGTATCTACATGAAACAAGCAATTGTTACGATCTCGAAAACGGCTGTAACGATTTCGATGTGTATTTGGGTTTAACAGAGACAAAAATAGATTTCCCATGTCTGGGAACATTTTGTTTTCTCCTTATTTTCACGCATAAAGGTTTACAAATACAATAATAATTATGGTCTATAATTTCCACCTCGGTGGCTGATTTTTGTTTTAGCGTTGACTTTTATGCACATGACCGCGGGCTCAAACCCCAGATATGGGTAAATAAGTTTTTTTTTGTTTTCGTCTCGTCAGTTGGTTTTTCGAGGTTTATTTCAATATTTTTATAGATTACCTCTATTTACACACACGAGCAGAGCGCGGCGGTCCACTAAAAGATTATATAAAATCTTTAAAACCTTCATATACGGAAAAATACACGGAAATGAACCAATAACAAACCATAATGCTAATCATATTGTTGTAATGTAACTTTATTGCAGTACCTACATTATTAGTCGCTACTAAAACAGACGGCCTTCTGCAACCGTTAATTTAAAATGCATTATATTTTTAGAAACAAGTGAATGACTCATACCTATACTGCCAAAAATTGTCAGGTTGCAAACAATGCAATTATTAAAAGAAATCATAATTTTTGATCATATCTGCCTACAGTTGTAAGGCTACGTCCCTACAGTTTTAATATAGGTAAAGGTAACCTAACTCAAATGAACAACTTTAAATATAATTTCAACCTTACACACTTAAGGCCCTTCGTACACAAGGCGACTCAAGTTTCCGATACCTTACGACTTCGGTATCCAAGCGGCTATCGCAATACAAACCCACAGAGGTTCGAACACAAGCACGCGTCAATGAATACCAAAATCGTAAGGTATCGGAGACTTGCGTCGCCTAGTGTACGAAGGGGCTAAGTCTTCCTTATAAGAATCCAACGACCGACGGGGGTAAGTTACCTAGATATCCAAGCGACTATCGCAATACAAATCCATAAGCCTGATCTACACTACTGGAATCGGTCGATTTGCAATCTCGTCGCGCCATAGTAAAGTCCTAAATGACATCATGCGCTGGTAGCGCCATCTGAGCCGAGCTTTTCGTGAAACCTCTCATTAAAAAGTGCCTGTAACTGGCCTAGGTACTTGAAACAAATAATTGACTGGCCTGTTGGTCTAGTGGTTAGTGACCCTGACTGCTATGCCGGAGGTCGTGGGTTCGATTCCCACCCAGGACAAATGTTTGTGTGATGAGCATGATCATTTGTTCTGTGTCTGGGTGTAATTTATCTATAATATGTATGTATTTAGAAATATGTATATAAGTATGTTTATCAGTTGTCTAGTACCCATAACACAAGCTCTGCTTAGCTTGGGACTAGGTGGCGTTGTGTGATAGTTGTGGAATATTATTATTATTAATTTGATTTTGTTGACTTACCAATACTCCAACATTCGGCACAATGATTGTGGCGTTCAAGTCTATGGTATTCAGTTCGGGCAGGTAGATCGGGAACCTCTTTGCTGTGTATGTCATGGTGCTATTCTCGTTGAAGTACACGTTCGAATGGAGCAGCTTCTCTCTGGAATTGTAGAAAAAAAAACTAGAATTAGACGCTGACTGAATAAAGGAAGATAAAAGAAAAATCATGCGTTTATCCTAATTAATCCCCTACGAAGCAGTCATGCTAGCGAAGGAGGAAAAGGGATACGTGAGGGAGAGGACGGCGTCCTCCTCACGACCCAGTCGCAACGGGAGAAGCCCACGGCAACGGACGTCGCGGGGCGATTTCCACAGGCAGTCAGTAATGGGTGACTCGCCGTCCAATCATGGACCAAGCTCGGGTCGACAGCGCGTCGTGTTCCACGCGCGCCTCAAAGAGCTGGCAGCATTCTGACGGGGCTCTTAGAGGGCCAAAGCCGGCCGGGGTCGCGGGACTGTCTCATCAGGTAACCGTGACCCTAGAACGTAAAGGGCTATTGAAGGATCACCGTAGATTTTAGTCTCCCGTCCCGGCCTGGATGGGAGGACTCATTTGATGATTTTACCACGATAAAAAAAACCTTACTAATCCTAAGTAATTAATCTTACTTCTCGTACTAGTAAAAATGTGAAAAGTAATTACACTCAGATTACACGTCATCTGCCCAGCCACGATACCCCATGGTAAGACTGGTTGTCAGACTTTACAGCTTCTGACTAACAGTAACGACTGTCAAAGATCTACAAATGACAGCCAGCACCAACGGCTTTACGTGCTTTCAGAGGCACCAAGGAAACTCGCTATGACAGATGGTCATCATCAGATTGAAGGACACCGTGGAGTTTAGCCAGTACCTATACAACTCTGACAGTTCCTCCAGCCCTGACCTTGGTGGGAGGACTCATGTATTCGGTGATTTTACCGCCAAAAAAAATTAGTACACATTGATGCTGTTGCCTATTCTAAGTTCTAGCTAATCTAGTCCAAATAGGGTTGCCATCCGTCCGGATTTCCCCGGATTTGTCCTAGTTGAGAGGGCATCCAGGGAGCGTCCAGGGGGGCTTCATTTGTAGTCCGGGTTTAAAAATTTAAGGTCTTGGACCGCCCGCATAGAACACCGCCCGCGACACACGCACTCTTCACCGTCCTCCCACCCCTCCCGACGCTTTTGCCACGGTGCGCACTTCGACTCATGTCCGGATTCTAGACTCTACAAACCGGGGTCTTCACGCG
Source organism: Agrotis clavis (assembly GCA_954870645.1). Taxonomy (NCBI): domain Eukaryota; kingdom Metazoa; phylum Arthropoda; class Insecta; order Lepidoptera; family Noctuidae; genus Agrotis; species Agrotis clavis. Next base: position 280,091 of record CATPAA010000023.1, read on the forward strand.
TCTTGCACTGGTTTCCAAATTTTAGAGATGGCAACCCTAGTCATAGTAGATAGAAAATAAATGAGCGAGAGTTAAACTCACATACACAAACACCCAGACCCAGAACAACTGTAGGCCATACAAATATTTGTTCCGGGTTGGCGTTACCCCATAACTGACAAAACATGCATTATTATTTTTTGTGAGGAAACGTGGATCACTGCATTAATAAGAAGAAGCGTTTGGTATGCTCAATTTGGTGCTTCCTTGTTTTTTGTTTAGAGTTTGAATACCTATTTGAATATTTTAAGAGTTTTGATACGATTAGGGTTATGGAGTATAGCGTTAGCTAAGCTTGCACTTATAGCTTTTGTATGTATCCTATGAAAGGAATAGTGGCCCAGTTAGTTTCCATTTCAAGTTTTATTTTTTAATTTCAAACGGGATAATAAAGTACATTTTTTTATCATTATTTTAATCTAGTGATCATCATTATTATGAAATTGCAAGAAATTCCCTCTCATGAAGCCATCTATAATGCTATTCTCTATAACAAAGTTTTGTGAAAGCGCGGCCGCAGCGCTCAAACCACACTAGGACTAAAGTTTGCTATTCACTAAGGTGAACAATGGCACTAGCTATCACGACTCGCGCTTCACTTCACGATGAGACACTCACAAAGCCGCTTCGTCGAAAAACACATCGTACAGTCCAGCGATGAGATTTTTAAAGAAAAGCATATAGCTGCTCGCTTTGTATGGATGGCTAACAGTCCTAAAGTCATTGAACATTACGATCATTACGGTTGCATCACCGACCTTAAACAACCATCCGTAATCCGTTATGTTCTACGTCGTAACAATCGGAGAACGTGACGTCATTTTATAGTATTTAATTTTTTTATCACACAAAAACTGTTTTGATAACCATCACATAGAAAATTCTAGACGAGGGATGCACAAAAAGTGAAGAAGACTCTTCAAGTATTCCTTAAGAGATATGGAGTGGACTTATAGGCCTTGCTGTGGAGAGGAAATCTTGAAAGGGCACGTTGGCCGGGGGCGGGGCGAGGGGATGTGGGATTTTCAAATTTTTAAAACCAATCTGGTAGTTCCCATCAATACACAGGAGAAGATCCAGTTTCCTCTTCCTTTTTTTTTCCTTCCTTTTTTTTTTAACTGTTTTTGTAAAATCGTCAAATGAACTGAAACTGTTTAACTTGTATGTAAATGACCTCATAGTCGAGCTCAGCGACATGCGTGTCGGCTGCCGGGTGGGGGGTGTTTGTGTGAACAACATCAGCTACGCGGACGATATGGTGTTGTTGGGCCCGACTGCGAGGTCAATCAGGGAGATTCTGAAGGTTTGCGAAAAATACGCCGCATCACATGGTCTTATTTATAATATAAGAAAAACCGAGTTCATGGTCTTCAAGGCCGCCGGCAAGTGCCCTGAAACCATCCCTTCAATTTCGCTGAACGGCGCTACTATAAAGCAGGTGAATAGGTTTAAATATCTGGGCCATATACTTGTCGATGACCTTAAAGACGATGAAGACGTGGAGAGGGAACACAGGGCGTTGGCGGTCCGTGGGAACATGTTGGCACGCAGATTTTCTCGTTGTACCGATCAGGTCAAAATAACCTTATTTAAGGCATATTGTCAAGGCCTGTACACGGGAAGTCTGTGGTTCAACTGCTCACGGGGGACGCTAAGCGCCTTGCGCGTCCAATATAATAATGTTTTCAGGATGATGTTGAAACTCCCTCGTTTCTGTAGTGCCTCGGGGATGTTTGCCCAGTCAAATACAGATGGCTTCCATGCTGTCATTAGAAAGAAGGTGGCATCGCTTGTGAGGAGAATTCGAGGGAGTAGCAACAGCATCCTGAAAGTAGTGGCTGAGGACCTGAGTGCTCCTGTGCTGAGACATTTCATGCGGAATCATTGTCCATATGAAATGCCTCGTAAGTACATGACACACTAGTTGTTGATATGAAATGTTACTCTTATATTATTACTAATCCTAGTTTATAAGTTTTAGTATCTAAGGTGTGTACTAACAAAAATGGTTCCTATGTTGTCCCAAATAAAATAAATTATTATTATTATCTATTCTATACATATAATAAAACTGTAGAAAAATCGTTTTTGTACATCAAAATAAAATCCAAAAAAAATAGCTAGGGTGTTGAAGGACAACCAACAGAACCCATTTCCAGCATTTTTAGAATTTTTGTCTGTTTGTCGGTTTGTCGGTTTGTCGGTTTGTCGGTTTGTCTGTTTATTTGTGGCTCTATCACGTAAAATGTACGAAGGCAATGTAGATAACCTTTATACACAACGATCGAGCGTAACTTGAGGACTAATTTAGTTTTTGTTTCATTGCAATCGGTTAAGTCTATCAAAAGATATTTGAATTTAAAGTGTCCCAGACCCAGAAGTAAAATTACGGTCAGTTTACACCGAGACGCGCAGTTCAGTAGCGCGATCTAGCTTGGAATAGAAAAACTACATACTTATTCAAATATGGTGTGGACTGGAGTGGAGTGGTTTGGAGTGGAGTAGAGTAGAGTAGAGTGTAATGGAATAGAATGGGATGGTTTGGGATGGAATGGAAAGAAAGAAAAGGTTTTTATTAGACTCACACTAGAATGGGAATGAGTGGGATGGAGTGGGATGGAGTAGGATGGAGTGGGGTGGAGTGGGATGGAGTGGGATAGAATCGGATGGAGTGGGATGGATTAGAATGGAGTGCGATGTAGTGAGATGGAGTGGGATAGAGTGGGATGGACTGGGATGGAGTGGGATGGAGTGGGATGGAGTGGGATGGAGTAGGATGGAGTTGGATGGAATCGGGTGGAGTGGGATGGAGTGGGATGGATTAGGATAGAGTGGGATGTAGTGGGATGGAATGGGTTGGAGTGGGATGGAGTGGGTTGGAGTGGGATGGAGTGGGATGGAGTGGAATGGAGTGGGATGGAGTGGGATGGAGTGTGATGTAGTGGGATGGAGTGGGTTGGAGTGGGATGGAGTGGGTTGGAGTGGGTTGGAGTGGGATGGAGTGGGTTGGAGTGGGATGTAGTGGGATGGAGTGGGTTGGAGTGGGATGGAGTGGGATGGAGTGGGATGGAGTGGAATGGAGTGGGATGGAGTGAGATAGAGTGGGATGCAGTGGGATGGAGTGGGATGGAGTGGGATGAAGTGGGATGGATTAGGATGGAGTGGGATGTAGTGGGATGGAGTAGGATGGCGTGGGATGGAGTGGGTTTTAGTGGGTTGCAGTGGGATGAAGTGGGATGGAGTGGGTTGGAGTGGGATGTAGTGGGATGGAGTAGGATGAAATGGGCTGGAGTGGGATGGAGTGGGATGGAGTGGGTTTTAGTGGGTTGCAGTGGGATGGAGTGGGATGGAGTGGAACTGAGTAGGATGGAGTGGGACTGAGTGGGATGGAGTGAGATGGAGTGGGATGCAGTGGGATGGAGTGGGATGGAGTGGGATGGATTAGGATGGAGTGGTATGTAGTGGGATGGAGTAGGATGAAATGGGCTGGAGTGGGATGGAGTGGGATGGAGTGGGATGGAGTGGGATGGAGTGGGATGGAGTCGAATGGAGTGGGACTGAGTGAGATGGAATGGGATGGAGTCGAATGGAGTGGGATGGAGTGGGATGGAATGGGATGGAGTAGGATGGAATGGGATGGAGTGGGATGGAGTGGGATGGAATGGGATGGAATGAGATAGAATGGGTGCTCTAATCCAGTAGCAATTCTTCTGAATCTGAACGACAGAGGGCGTTTATTATAATCACCTCAAATATTCTTGAAAAATAAATTCTAAATACAGGGATTATATTATGAAAACGATATGATTTATAAAAAACGTGGCGAGAATTAAGCGCTTCGCACTAAAAAATACATTGTTAAATTCCGACATCCACGCGAACGAAATCGCGGGCACAGCTAGTTATTAAAAAATGAGTCCTCCCATCTAGGGCGGGACGGGAGGGAATGTCAGACTTGTACTGACTACAATCCACGGTGTTCTTTAGTAGCCCTGTTAATAATGATTTTGACAACCTGTCTTACCATGGTGTATCGTATGATCCAGTTACTGGGTCGTGGAGGTCCGATAGGCAGTCGCTCCATGTAAAATACTGATGTTTAGCTGTATCTGGTTCGACTGGAAGCTGACCGCCATATAATTGGGAAAAGGCAGGTAGATGATGATGAATGAAAACGGGATGGGATGGTCACGGGAGGACAGTCTTGAAAGAGAACCGGTGGCCCTGGATTGCAAAGGATTCGAAGGAACATCTGGAATTTTAGTAGTTAGGTAAAAATCTGACAGTCCGTTCCGCTTAGGGTTGCCATCCTTCCTAGTTTAGCCTAGTTAAGTTTAGGATTTGTCCTAGTTCAGCCCTCTAAATGATGGCCTCATCCGGGGAACGTCCAGGGGGCCTTCATTTGTAGTCCGGGTTTAAAGCATTTAAAGCCTGCTCTACACTACTCGCGAAGTTGCCTCGACGAAGTACTCCTCGTCGAAGTTGATCGAAGTCCCGAAGTATGTGACTACACACTCGTGTAACTTCGCGAGGAGCTCGCATTGAGCCCTTTGACTCGGTCGCAAAAACCGACAGCAAGAACTCGCCCGAAGCGAGCTGAAGTGAAGTGCCCTTCTACACTATCGTATTCGGTCAACTTCGACCAACTTCGCGAGTAGTGTAGAGCAGGCTTAATGTCTTGGACCGCCCGCGACAGACACACACTTCACCGTCCCGTCCCCTGCTGTCCCCCACCCCTGCCGACGCCATTGCCACGGTGCGCACTTCAGCTCTGTCCTTCGGTTCTGGACTCTAAAATCGGGATTCTCACGCATCTTGTCCTGGTTTCCAAATTTTAGAGATGGCAATTCCCTACTTCCGCTCCACACTCCTTTCTAAGTAACGTAAGCAGGTAGATTTAACGGTTTATATCCAAAACCTCGACCTTGCTCAATCATCGACCTTGGAGTGTCAAATTCAGCAGACGAACAATATCAAGACATAAACTGAATGTAATTATCAAAATGACGTATAATTTTACGATCGTTAGGCGCGCGACGACACGGTGTGATGATAGGTCCTTTGTCTTTATTGCTGCCTTTTTAGTTTAGTGGATGCACGCACGACTTTTGAGTATGAGGTATTGAGGTTGGTTTCTAGGCAGAGTAAAATGTAATTGGGGTTTTTCGACTTTAAGACGTCGTATCTCCGAAAGTACTAACGTAAGACCATAACGGTGCTACCACAAAAACTTTTAAACGTCTGTTGAACACTTGTCAAATGTCAGAAATGACGTTGAAATAAGGTCCGTTTTGCAGTCACACTTTTTTTAGACAAGTGTTCAACAGATGTTTAAGTTTTTGTAGTAAGGCTGCAAATATTTATACTTAGTAACCAATGTTCCGCTTAAAGAGTGGGCCCGGATTCCATACATCGGTTTCCCAATGTTCTTTGTTGGCGCAGTGGGTGAGCGGTCGACTACTGTACAGCGTGTTTTGGATACGAATCCCGCATGCAATAAATATTTGTATGACCTACAAGTAGTTGTTCCAGTTCTGGGTGTTTGTGTAAGTGAGTTTCTATGTTTGTAAACGTACCCACGATACAGGAAGAAATTCATAGTGGGGGGCCACGTTACAAATAAAAGTGAAGATGCATGGATGGATGTTTGTTTGATGGATAGACGTTTGACTGGCTTGTTGGTCTAGTGGTTATAGTGACCCTGACTGCTATGCCGGAGGTCGTGGGTTCGATTCCCACCCAGGACAAATGTTTGTGTGATGAACACGATCATTTGTTATGTGTCTGGGTGTAATTTATCTATAATATGTATGTATTTAGAAATATATAAGTATGTTTATAAGCTAGTTGAAAGTGAGGTTGAAATTGAGAAGATAGTGCACAGAAACACTTTACTCAAAAGCCAGCTCGCTGAACTTCACACCCAACATTCTGAAATACTGGAACACCATCACCATCTCCGACAGCTGGTGGCTGATTTCCAGCAGTGCCATGACACTCATGACCAGGCTCTGAAACGGATATCCGAACTGGAAGAGGAATTATGCAAGGCGCATAATTCTATCACCACCTTAAACTCTCTGAAAGTCAGCGAACAGGTCGCCAACACCAATAATCTGTTCAACGAGCTGATGGGAAGTGCATCCAAATTGGAGTGTGAGCAGCCCTCTGTAACCATAGACTTAACTGGAGATAATACCATTACTACCTGCCCTATCTTAACTAGTCACATTAAAATTAAAAAGTATATTAAACTTAAAAAAAATATTAAAAAATACAAGAAGCTTTTAAAAAGTCAAAGTGTTTACAAATATAATATTAAACTTAGGAGAGATACTATTAACTTAAAAAATCAATTAAATGTATGCAACACTAATTTAGAAACTAGCAGGCAAATGTATGATGTTGACATACAGAACCTTCAAAAGGAATTAATGAGTAGAGAGGATTCCCTTAAGGCGGCGCTAGTCGCGAGCTCGAACTCACTAGCAGGCATGGTACAAAACCATGATATTTCACCGTAAATCGAGCCATATTGTTCATGTGTGCGCGAGCGTCATCCCCCCGTGGAGAAAACAGGGGAAAACTTATTCAGTGAGATGCACGATCAATCAGAGTAAAAGGCGCGCGTAAAAAAATACGAAAAAGCCTTTGGAAGTTGGGGTTTTATGAAAAAACCACGGCACCAATTAATTTCAAATAAAATTTATTAAATTCTTCGATAAATTTGCTGTGTCGGTACGGACTTCGTTTTGGAAATTTGATGCTTCTTTAGCTTCTAATTTACACCTAAAGTTGTGTTAAAATTAGCAAAAAAACGAATCTTTAGAAGCTCGTAACTTTTTAATAGCTTCATATTTTACAATTCTGCTTTTGTACAGACAAAATTAATAATGAGACAAAACGATACCATGTTTAATTTTGGATGTACCTTGTCAAATAGTGAAGTAAAACCCCAACGAAGTTTCTATGGAAAAAATGTTGACTTGTTTGACCTTAAGGATATCTTTTGCAAATATGAGAGTTGTCAACAAATGCTGAGTGAACGCATGCAGGAGGCTTGTGAGCTGGTGGACCTTGTGAAGTACAATGCAGAGAGGTATGAGTCGTTGACTAACAATATTACCTGTAATTGTGCTCCTGCTTCGCCACCTCCCATGCCAAAGCAAGTGGTTCAAATTCCTCTCCCTATTTCAAATTATTCTATATGTACTGTAAACTCACACACTCAGAGTAATATACTAGTGTTTTCAGATAGATTAGGAACAAACTTTGGATCATTGTCAAATAACCGTTCCAATCATACAGTAGTGAACCATTGTTACCATAATATGCATTTCAGTGACTTCATTCATAAAATTCAAAACACAAAATTGGATGAGCAGTTCACTGTAGTACTTCTTGTTGGAAATAGCCTTAATGTATCAAAAAGGGACTTAGTTAATGGTATTGACACTCTCCTTAAATTAAAATTAGGTAAATTAATATTGTGTGCATTTCCATATTCTGATAATTTAACTGCACAAGACAATGATTACATTTCTAGTCTTAATAACCTGATGCATTTTTTTACATGTCGTCATAGTGACCGTATATTGTTTTTTGATACTAACACTTTTGTTAGAGATTTTGTTGTATTTTCTCCAGACCATATGTTTCTTCCCAGACGTAGTCAACACTTGTTAGCTACTTTGTTAGCATATAATATACACGCAGTTAATATTAGTTTAACTCAGACTAGGGTAAGTGATGAAACAGAAATATCTAGCTTTTGTGATAATATTGCATCAGACTCTTTAAACTCTTAGAGCCGACAGAAGAGAAGCATCATAATAATATTTTACTCTATCACCAGAATATAAATCGCTTCTCTGGCAAAATCCTAGACGTGGAAATGTTAATAGATAAATACCACATGGATATATTATGTTTTTGCGAAACATGGTTAAAACCAGATATGATGATGTTTAATGTAAATAATTTTTCAGTAGCCAGTGCGTTCAACAGATCCACTATAGGCGGTGGTACCCTGATACTTTGCAATAGCTGTCTTAGATTTAAGGAACGAAAGGATATCACTGCTTGCTCAAGAAAATAAGGCAGCTAACTGATACGGCCACAGCTAGGTTAGTATACTTTGCCTACTTCCATAGTATTATGTCATATGGCATTCTGCTGTGGGGTTCAGCAGCAGATGTAGATTCAGTTTTTATATTACAAAAGAGGGCAATCCGTGCGATATATAAAATGGGTCCCCGTGAGTCACTTAGAGAAAAATTTAAAGAAATAGAAATATTGACACTGCCGTCACTCTACATATTAGAGTGTATTTTATACGTACGAAAAAACTTAGGAAATTTTAAGATTAGAAGCGACTTCCATAATATTAATACCCGGAGTAAACACGAAATTGTGATACCCAGATTCAGACTAGCAAAGACAAGTAAGTCGTTCGTTATAAACAGCATACGTTTTTATAATAAATTGCCCAAGTCAGTCATAGAACTAACTGACGGCAAGTTTAAAAGCCACATTAAACGTGTCCTTATTAAAAAAGCATATTACAAAATTAAGGACTACGTTGAAGACAAAGATATTTGGCAATAGTTCCTTCTGCTCATGCGGCTTCCCTGGTTCATCAACAGTTTTATTAAAAATTTGGTATATAGTCTATTAACTGCTCTGAATCACGGTACTACCTTTTATTTTTTACTTATATACTTTTTTTATTATTTTGTGTTTGTTTTGTCTCTTTTTACCTTTTTTTATTTTATCTTGCAATGTTTTGATTTTACAGTTATTACCTTTGGCTGATACAGCTTTTTTTTTTTTTATATAGCTTCCTTTTACTCCAGAATTGTGAATGCGAGAACATTGTTGGTTGTGGAAATTCTCTTATGCCCATTTTATTCATATCGTCTACTTTTTTACGTATATATTATTATATACTTTCTTATTATTATTATTTTTTTTTTTTTGTTTTTGTTTAGCTTTGGTAAGAAGTTCCCTCTTCTTATCGTGCCTGCGATGTTCTCTCGTATCCTTGTATACCAAACTGTAACAACAACATTGTAAAAGCAAATATTTTAAAAGAGTAACCATGGAGTTTCTTGCCGGTTCTTCTCCATGGAAACGACCAACCCGAACCGTGCCAAAAAAAAAAAATTTTTTTTTTCTCTTCTCGACGTTTTATAAGTGCCCACTGAGGCCCATGTAAAATAAAAATATTTTGATTGATTGATTGAGCTCTGCTTAGCTTGGGACTAGATGGCGTTGTGTGATAGTTGTGGAATATTATTTATTTATTTGTTACTCTCTCACTCAAAAACTACTGAACGGATTTGTATGAAATTTAGTACACAGATAGTTTATAACCTGGATTAGCAAATATGATAGTTTTCATCCCGATTTTAAATACCCTTGGGATATTTTTCGAGTCGTTAACAGCTAGTTAGATACTTACAAATAAACTATAGGTCCAATCTCTTCAACATTGAGTTTTTCGTCCAGACCCTGCAAGAATCTCTCGTGGTTCGTCACGTTGAACACGTAGGTCCTCAACTTCACCTCGTCGGGGGGATCTGACCACCACTCGTAAGGTGGCATACCTGGGGACAAGACAAAATTACTTACACTTTAAAATATAATTATTTTACACACGTACCTACAACAACAATACATATTATAGCTGGCGGAGCCTAATTGAGTTAAAAACACGCACTTTAAAGCTTGCTTGATATTAAAAAAATATTATATTTTTGAACAACACATTCCTCAAGAACTCGTTGTTAAATAATTACAGCCGCACAGGCCGATCTTCCGGATAAAGCCGCGTTTGCCGAGGTTGGTCTGTGGATGGGTGATCATCTGTCATAACGAGTTTCCTCCGTGCCTCGGAAAGCACGTAAAGCCGTTGGTTCCGACTGTCATTTTTAGATCTTTGACAGTCGTTAATACCAGACAGAAGCTTGAAAGTTTGACAACCAGTCTTTACCATAGGGTATCGTGTTACCTAGCTCTGGGTTGTGGAGGTCCGAAAGACACTCGCTCCATGACGTCAAATACTGATATCCAGCAGCTTCTGGTTCGACTGGAAGCAGACCCCAATGTAGTTGGGAAAAGACTAGGCAGATTATTAATTTCCAATGCTAGCAATCTGTAATAGTACCTAATTCATACCAAATTGTCTTGTACTATAAGAATCCGCGAGATAAGCTACGGACACACTGACGAAAATGGTGAAACTAATAAAGTTCGTTGTAGACCACGAAATCCAAACTTAAAGGCGCTCCCACACCGCGAGCATTCACCTGTAATGTGACGTTACCGATTCGAACATTTTATCAGTGACGGAAGAATCGAGCAGACGAACATCACATAAGTCACAATTAATGCGCACCTTGTATTAAATCTATACTAAATGTACACGAATGCTCATCAGTCAGGAAGGTAGTATTGTAATGTAAGTCGAATCTATAATGTTACATAAACACGCTAATGCTCCCGGTGAGGGAGCGTCATAACGCGTGTCACAAATCAAACACGCAATGACCATAACCATGAAACCTCAAGTTCATTCGTTAAACAAACATAAAGGTTTTCCAATATTGACAAAGTCAACTTAGACATGATAATTAAATGTTGACATTATAAACATAGGAAGCTCTATAGACAGACAAACACTTGTTTTATTTGTTCATGTTGATATTAATTAACGATAACTATTGACAGACAAGAGCCGTGGTGGCCCAGTGGTATCGGCCCCGACTTACGAGTTGTGGGTCGTGGATTCAAACCCAGCCAGGCGCATTATTACTTTGTGTAATTTATATTTCATCACCACCGCTCTCAAAACGGTAAAGGAAGACATCGTGAGGAAACCGACCATGTCCTAGAGCCAAAAACACGAAGACATGTGACATCTACAACCCACACTGGGCCCGCGTGGTGGATTATGGCCAACCCTCTCACAGAAAGGAGGACTGTGTCCCAGCAGTGGGAACATTTTTAGGCTGATGATGATGATTTTGCACATGTCGTGCAAGATGTAAGGGACCAAATGACAGATATACTGCATCGAACAGAAAAAGAATCATCAAAATCGGTTCACCGAGTCGTAAACTAAGTAATGAGGTAACAAACATAAAAAATATACAGTGAAACTGAAAACCCCTTTTTAAAGTCGGTTAAAAATTCTTTTTTTTTTCTAAAAACCATTTGTTTTATTAAAAAAAATTGTATCCCAGCAGACAGCGATCTTAATATCAACCACGAGTCGTCCTTAGGCAACTTTATAGCTGTCCATACAACGATTGACCTAGACACACTGCCGGTGACCTTAAACTTGCAAGCGACATCATAATGAAAGTACTTATGTATGCGGTTTCCTTACTCAATGACAACGTTGTTAATTTTTGTGAACTTGACAGTTTTTGGCATGATTAAGGGGCTTCGTATACATTGCGAGTGCGACGCAAGTCCGATACCTTACGACTTTGGCAGCCATTGAGGCCTGCCTGTGTACGAACCTCTATGGATTTGTATTGCGATAGTCGTCTAGATACCGAAGTCGTAAAGTTGGGTCCAGAGGGTGCAGACTTGCGCTGCGCAGACTGTTGCACGGGCAATAAAAGTTTGTGCGACTCATATCGTCCACACGTCCCATTGACACCAGACACTCTGTGGAGAATAAAGTCTGTGCCGTGTGGACCCAGCTTAAGGTATCGGAGACTTGGTCGCGGGACTTATCTCATTACCGTGACCACGGAACATAAAGGGCTATTGAAGGACACCGTGGATTTTAGTCAGTATGAGTCTGACAGTCCCTCCCGCCCTGCCCGGGGTGAGGGGACTCATTTAATGATTTTACCTCGTTAAAACAAAAGGTATTGGAGACTTGCGTCGCCTTGTCACCTTGTGTACGAATACGAAGGGGCTAAGGGTAAGGAAATGTGTATCTTTTCGTGTAGTAAATAAAGTTTTGAATCGCTCTATTGCGATGTACGTGAAGCGTCGCGTCTCAGAGTGAATAGGCTATTTTACTGAAAAAAAAATGTTATTCGAAAAATAGATAAGTAATAAAAAACCGTGGTACCACAAAAACTTTTAAACGTCTGTTGAACACTGGTCTAAAAAAATGTCAGATTATGACGTTGTAATAAGGTCCGTTTTGCAGTGATACTTTTTTTAGACAAGTGTTCAACAGATGTTTAAGTTTTTGTAGTAAGGCTGTAGATGTTTAACCCGTGTTTTTCTTTTGTTACCTACGTAAACCAAAATTGACGAAGTTACAACGCTTCTAAAAATCACAAAACGTCACTCGGTCGGTATTATTATAAAAACATTATGACGTCACAGGCCCCCACTCCTCACTCACTCACTCATTTCAGAGCGTTTTATCTTTGTCAATATTTATTGATTTAAAAAAAAGAAAAAAAAATGATTTAGAAAAGAAAACAGATTTTCAATTTATGTAAGTATGCTGTCAATATTGACCCTTAGTGTTGTATAAATAAATCTTACCTGGTCTCATATTCAGTTTCTCTAGTAGCATGAAGTCTAAGGGAGTGAATATGAAGCTTCCAATTGATAACAGGATCAGCAGGATTCCCCACACGCATTGTACTACGGGACCTGCAACAAAAAACAAGTAAATAAATCAACGATACTTACTCGTATGTATTTAATTTATTCCCGTTGGATCCCACTTTTAAATCCCACTTTTACTATTGCATATAAAAGTACATGCAATAATATAGGTTGGCAAATTAGAGTAGAAAACCGGAAGTCGCCACTGTGCTCTCGCTACCAGCACTTTGAATGATTTCATTTTTTTTTTTCACTGTCTTATTACGTTAGTTTTATGGCACAATAATAAATCTAACCAACCTGCGTTATTTGTTTCCATCAAATGTCAAGGATTTTAAAACGTCAGCAAACAAAAAGATTAGTTTCTTTTCAAGACGATCTGGCCAAGCTGTAAAAGTGGGATTCAAAAGTGGGATCCAACGGGAATAAATCGTGTGTTTATATCATATCTCCACACTCATATTGTGTAAATTGACAGCAAGGCAATGGCCTTGCTGTCAATTTTTCAGACTCTTACCGTCTTACTACAAAGAGTTTTAAACATCTGTTGAACGCTCTTGTATAAAAAGTGTAACTGCAAAACGACCCTTATATCACTGTGAAATGCTGTTTTGAAGTTGACAGTCTTTTAGACAAGTGTTCAACAGATGTTTAACTTTTTCGTAGTTAAACGGTTAATTACTAAGAGTCCACACTGTTCCTTCGGTTGCGTTTTGTGTTATCGTCTTAAAAAGACACCGCGGTCATGGAGAGCAAGGGGCAATTAAAAAACAGGGTGATTTTCGTCAATCAAATCTACAGTTTCGTCCGCACCACAAAAAGTTTTATTTTTTCTATCCCAAAAAAGTGGTTATTAGCTATTAGGAATGTGCTAAATGGAACAGTAAAGTTCAATACTAAAGTTGAACAATTTTCAATTGAAATTCCTACCATTACGCTCGTATTGCAGATCGAGTGATAGGCAGATTGGCTGTACTCCATGGAAAATACGTGTTTTCACTATTTAGTACTAAGTAAAATATAGGTTCAAATTCTTACACGTTTACTTGGGAAATGTGGGAAGTCTGTGAAGATTGTCTTGTGGCATTATGTACTCAAGATACATTATCCCAAACTAACTACGCGCATTAATACTTTAATATAATTATGGCCAACAAACGCCGAACGCGCCGTTAACGTTGCGAACGCTTGCCACTAGAAAATAGCGACGTCAACGACGCGTCTGCGCAAACTTTGCGCAGACGTTGGAAAGACGCTAAGGCTGCGTTTCCACTGAGGCGGAGCGGAGGGCGATTCACCAATCACACGGCTTGAGTGGAGTGGAGAAGAGATGTGGATTTCAAGCCATGTGATTGGTGAATCGTTCTCCGCTCCGCCTCAGTGGAAACGCAGCCTAACCGTCATAAAACGCCAGTGGGATAGCGGCCTGAGTTCGAACCACAGGGTCATAGGGCCACCACTAATTGTTCAAATAATACGAATATCAGAGGCTTGACATTTTGAAAACTTCAAATTTTTTAAACAGCTACAAAATGAGCAGTTCTGTCATGTTTACTCATCGTTACTCAAGTGAGCGCAAACAATCATCGCGGATTCACGATCGAGTTGCCGTTCGAATTTCGTAACAATATTTCAGTTAGCCAAATGACCGCACTGAAATTGTACCAAGGTCAATATACTCGAATTTTAATAGATTAATTACATTTCTTAATCTGGCATTAGTAGTAGGTATATTTTTTGCATTTTATTCATGTGTAACAACCTTGCTAGCAGTGCAACTCAATGCATGTTGCTATTAAACTAAAAACTGCATTTATAAGCAATCAATTCTTTAATTTTATTAGGGTACCGTTGGGAACTAAAAGGGGAATTAGACAACGTCAACTGTACGGTCCACGTACATTGACCTTACTGCAATACTGCTGACGAAGCGAATCAACAAATTCACTTGTCACGACTAATAATTCTCTATACTCAGTGTGCAACTTACCAACACGCGGAACAGACATACATGTAGAAATCACCAACCTTTTACAGTGTACGATACTTGTAATAAATAAACTGGATTACTACGTGAAGTGTTTTACATGTTGGACACACTCGCTACCTAACACGCAACAATTATAGTGTACAGTGCAGCAACTAATCTGCCCCGTACATTAAATGGTCCTTCGAGCCGGATGAACAACTTCAAGAATATGCTCTACGGACAGTAACATACGGCACAAAATGCGCACCGTGGTTAGCCATGCGAACTTTAAAACAATTGGCTATCGACGACGGTCACTTATACCCTGACGCAGCAAAAATACTGCTAAAAGAGTTCTACGTCGATGACCTAATTAGCGGCCACAACTCTCTTGAAACTGCTAAACAATTACAAAATGACCTAATAGAATTACTACAGCGAGGAGGTATGAACCTAAGGAAGTGGTCCAGCAATTGTACCAAATTACTTGAACATCTACGAGAAGACCAAATCTCAAAAACCAACTTTGATTTTAAACAAGAAGACTGCATGAAAACACTTGGCCTTGGCTGGAACCCTACATCGGATACATTTACGTTCAACTGGAACCTGAAAAAGGACTCTCAAAAGGGACTGACTAAACGAGCCCTGCTGTCTCAGATTTCACAACTATACGACCCACTAGGTTGGGTTTCACCGGTCACTATACGAGCCAAGCTAATTTTTCAAAGTGTCTGGATGCAGAACTTAACGTGGGATGAGCCGGTACCCAGTGACATACAAGAAGAGTGGCTGAAACTGAAAGATCAACTGGATGAATTGAAAACAATAACAATAAATCGCTGGATTGGAACCATCCATAACAAAATTGAACTACTTGCATTTTGCGACGCAAGCGAGAAAGCGTATTCATGCGTCATCTATACACGAACGTTCAACGAAACCGGAGAACCTAAATTAAGCCTGCTTGCTGCAAAGACTAGGGTTGCTCCGCTCGCACATAAACTATCTCTGCCAAGACTTGAACTCAGCGGAGCACTTCTTTTATCACAACTAGTAAGCAAAATCATCGCGTCGCTAACAGAACACACTATAACTATATGGGCCTGGTGCGATTCAAAAGTGGTGCTAGCTTGGTTGCAAGGAGCGACAACCATCCACCTACAAGGCGTACTTTGGATTCCAACACCGACATTGAATTCAAATTTTAAGAATCTATTTTTATGTTTTGACTTTTTATACTTTTACTGTTTTTTACTTTTACTGTGGGTTACTTTATATACTTTTAATGTTTTGATTTTTTACTTTTTATACTTTAATAATTTCTTACTTTGTACTGGTGATTCTTACATGGTTATGTTCTCCTCATCCTTTGCTTGGGTTAGGAGTATGTACGGTCCACGTACATTGACCTTACTGCAATACTGCTGACAAAGCGAATCAACAAGTTCACTTGTCACGACTAATAATTCTCTATACTCAGTGTGCAACTTACCAACACGCGGAACAGACATACATGTAGAAATCACCAACCTTTTACAGTGTACGATACTTGTAATAAATAAACTGGATTACTACGTGAAGTGTTTTACATGTTGGACACACTCGCTACCTAACACGCAACAATTATAGTGTACAGTGCAGCAACTAATCTGCCCCGTACATTAAATGGTAATTCTTACAATTACGGACGTGAGCAGAAACTCACCTATGAAGAATTTTCGACCTTACTGGCAAAAATAGAAGCATGCATGAATTCCAGACCATTTTGCCCCCTCACAGAAGACCCAGATGAGTACTACAACTACCTAACTCCAGGACATTTTCTGACGGGTAGTCCAACTATGACTCTTCCGCTGTCCAGCTATGAAGATGACCGAAACTTAGATCTACGAAAAAGGTGGCAGTTAACTGAAAACATGTTCCACCAGTTCTGGAAACACTGGTCCTCAGACTACTTAACATCGCTACAGGCTCGCAGCAAATGGCTGAAACCTACGCCTAACATCAAAAAAGATGATGTTGTCTTGATAAAGGAAAACAACCTCCCACCTGGGAAGTGGGCCCTAGGACGCATAATCGAAGTGCATCCCGGCAGCGACGGATATGTCCGAGTCGCAACTATAAAAACGCAAGGTGGCACATTGAAGCGACCTATTGCGAAATTGTCACCGTTGCCAATTGAAACTCTGCACAAACTTAATGAATAAATAAAAACTACAAGTCACTAAGCACTCACTTGCTTATTGAAACCGCGATATAATACGCTAAAATAAATCGAAAAGAAAGCAGTCTTAAGGTCACCATGTTCGCCACACTATCATTCATCTACTTGATGACCAGAATACACGGCAGTGTCATCCCACAAGAATCGTCAAGTGTTCAAATAACAACTTTAGGAAGTGATCGCCCCATATACTACGACACCATTGGAAAAGTACAGCTGATACACGACGAATGGAGATTGCTGATGTACTACAACTTATCTACCTACTGGAGTGGAGTTCAAAAGTTCGAAAACTACTTACAAGACATTTCGGATCTCTGCAACAAGTTGGAACCAAGATTTTGTCAAACTACGATTCGTCAACTTTCGCACGAAATGGACATTCTGCACTATTACAACGACATACTACTGGCCCCACATAAACACTTGTCGGGTCGCAGCAAACGAGGGCTGATCGACGGAGTGGGATATGTGGCAAACAGTCTCTTCGGAATTCTGGACCAGAGATTTGCAGACCAATATCATAAAGATATTCAGAATGTGCAGAAGAATGAAGATTACATCTTACAACTCGTAAAAAACCAGACTTCTATAGTTGAAATTGAAAACGATATCTTGAAGAAAAACGAAGACAACATCGATCAGCAGTTTACACTTGTCAACAACTTTATGAACGAAACTGACATAAGATTAGCGAAGATTGAATCAGGGATTGAGATAGCCATGGCGACGAGCTTTCTCACCTCGACTTCGCTAGCTGCACACTTATTATTGAAAAACTTGAAAACCATTCAAGAAACCTTTTTTAACACGTTCCTGGACATCTATAAAGGACGCATGGATGTTCACTTAATAACTCCAGTCAACTCAATTCAACAGCTGACAATTATCTCAGGAAAGCTACCGAAAACTTTAACCTTACCGATAGACAATATTCAAGAAGATACAAAAGATATCTACAAGTTAATTTACGTGAAGGCACGTGTAACAGACAGCTACTTCTTGTACGAGCTTCACATTCCACTGGCAAGCGACGAGGAGTTTATTGTTTACCAGATTATTCCACTGCCCATGAAAAACCCACAGAAAGAAGACGAAACGACAGTTATTCCTGTGTCATTCAAGTACATCGCAGCGAATCTGGGGAAAGACACTTACATCAGACTTAACGAAAATGAATTAAACCGCTGCATACAGACGCGACCGGAGAATTTCGTCTGCATTAGAAACTTGCCTATTTTTAGTTTACAAAACGCCAAAGCACCGTGCGAAGCCAAACTACTAGGTCAGCATTCAACCTTGCCATGCATTGCGGAACCAACGCAATGCGAAACTGCCTGGATTGAATTACATAACACGAACACATGGCTAGTGACATGTTGCAACTCCTGCACAATACGTACTGTATGCAACGATAACGTCAGATCGCACGTCATCAACACGTCATCCATAGGTCGCTGGTTCAAATCCGGCTCGAAGGACCACATTTAATGTACGGGGCAGATTAGTTGCTGCACTGTACACTATAATTGTTGCGTGTTAGGTAGCGAGTGTGTCCAACATGTAAAACACTTCACGTAGTAATCCAGTTTATTTATTACAAGTATCGTACACTGTAAAAGGTTGGTGATTTCTACATGTATGTCTGTTCCGCGTGTTGGTAAGTTGCACACTGAGTATAGAGAATTATTAGTCGTGACAAGTGAACTTGTTGATTCGCTTTGTCAGCAGTATTGCAGTAAGGTCAATGTACGTGGACCGTACATACTCCTAACCCAAGCAAAGGATGAGGAGAACATAACCATGTAAGAATCACCAGTACAAAGTAAGAAATTATTAAAGTATAAAAAGTAAAAAATCAAAACATTAAAAGTATATAAAGTAACCCACAGTAAAAGTAAAAAACAGTAAAAGTATAAAAAGTCAAAACATAAAAATAGATTCTTAAAATTTGAATTCAATGTCGGTGTTGGAATCCAAAGTACGCCTTGTAGGTGGATGGTTGTCGCTCCTTGCAACCAAGCTAGCACCACTTTTGAATCGCACCAGGCCCATATAGTTATAGTGTGTTCTGTTAGCGACGCGATGATTTTGCTTACTAGTTGTGATAAAAGAAGTGCTCCGCTGAGTTCAAGTCTTGGCAGAGATAGTTTATGTGCGAGCGGAGCAACCCTAGTCTTTGCAGCAAGCAGGCTTAATTTAGGTTCTCCGGTTTCGTTGAACGTTCGTGTATAGATGACGCATGAATACGCTTTCTCGCTTGCGTCGCAAAATGCAAGTAGTTCAATTTTGT